>CM064551.1:11189385-11345775 GCA_032716605.1 Paralithodes platypus
TTATCTCTATATTACCACTTTGTAACTCTCGCCGGGCCCCTTCCTATTACTTAAACGGACCGAATAGCTATATCCATCCAAGCTATCTCAGTGTATACCTCCCTCCTTACAGAGAGCAGGTTATCTCTATATTACCACTTTGTAACTCTCGCCGGGCCCCTTCCTATTACTTAAACGGACCGAATTGCTATATCCATCCAAGCTATCTCAGTGTATACCTCCCTCCTTACAGAGAGCAGGTTATCTCTATATTACCACTTTGTAACTCTCGCCGGGCCCCTTCCTATTACTTAAACGGACCGAATAGCTATATCCATCCAAGGTATCTCAGTGTATACCTCCCTCCTTACAGAGAGCAGGTTATCTCTATATTACCACTTTGTAACTCTCGCCGGGCCCCTTCCTATTACTTAAGGGGGTAGTGCTTGGGTTTCTAGGCCCCTTTCTCCCTCGTGTTTAGCCCCATTAGTTTTTAAATTTTAAAACGGTCGGCCCATAATTTTGGAGATTTTTATACCTTTTGCCCCATTTCGTTGTAAATTTTTAAGACTTTTCGTGCAATTTAGGTGTCGATTTTTTCCTGGAGAGCGATAGCGAGCCTGTAAATCTGAGAGGATCCGGCCTTCGGCCGGTAAATTTTTTCTACCGAAAAATGTATAAACTTATCTTGAAAGGGGGTCTAGCGGGTGTTTTTCTAAGCTTGATGGAGGTCTAGCGAGGAAACTCAAAAATACATTAATAAATAAATACATAGGCCAAAAACCAAGCACTACCCCCTTAACCCATTCACTGTTAGCACATTTTCCACTTATTATTTTAGCTAACATTAGACGACCTTACTCTGCGTTACAAGTCTCTATAGTAATTGCAAGGGATACATACTTTATCAATTAATCCCTTCTGTACCTGTGACGTCTTTATAATATTTGTCTTAATATATTTAGAATTATTTCAGAAGTTTAGGAAGGATCTGTGGTAGTAAATAGGGTTAAGGTAGATAGTTCGAAGCTTGTTAATTTCTGAAGGCCTTTTTAAAACTGAATAAAATCGTCTAATAGTAACCAGAATTAAGTTAAAAGGACGTCGCGGTACAGAAGGGGTTAACCCTTTTACTTTCACAATTGTTTTCTTTAACTGAATAAAATCGTCTACTAATAGCCAGATTATATAAGTAATATATGCGCCCTCAAATACTGAAAGTGTTTAACTTCTTCGACCGTCATGTGTCCAGACATGTTTTATTCCAGCTCACCTTCAATTTGGCTTTGAGTTATTCTTTCAATCTGAAGGTACACTAGTAACAGGCTTTCTTGCTTTATGTTTCCCTCTTTCACGCACGTACACCAACAAATGCACAAGCACACATACACACAAGCACACATACACACAAGCACACATACACACATACACACAAGCACACATACACACAATCACACATACACACAATCACACATACATAATTAAACAGTTGGCCAAATAAGTGAATTCACAACACCAAATATCTCTCTTATAACATGGCGACCTTTCCATTTTTCTTGCTAACACCAAACGAGTATATATAGCTTAGGAGGGACCTTTTGCCAGTCAAACTCCATCTCAATTAACCCTTTGGTTTGTATAGACCCATCCTCATCTTAATAAAATCGACTTATGACAGCCAAAATATGATAAAGAAAGGCATCAATCTGTACTGCAATGGTTAAGACAATTAAAACATCCACACATTACCAGATACAGTTTAGCAATTGCAAAAAATGTCTAGAAATCTATTAACCGTTTGTTTATACGACAACGTTTTCTTCTTTCTATTCCGCCCTCTCAGAAGACGATGTTCTCCAGCTTACAGAGGAATTATAGGAGTCGTACGGTAATTGTAATTGGATTATATTTTACCCATTTGATTCATAAGGCCTCGCAATGCTTCCCAAACGGTTGAATACTGGCCATAATTATTATGAAGAACGCTGGCATCGTATACGGTACTGAAAGGGTTAACTTACACATTCAACATCTGGCAGACATTACAACTGTACACAATGTGGGCCGAGAAATACTTAGTGACAGCTGCAGCGTGACTTAATTATTTTTGTGCAATGACGCCAATATTGATTCTAGTATGGCTAACACATATGATTGTAATCAGCTTAGGAAGAAACCTAATTAAAATAAAATCATTTAATGGTAGTCAGAGTATAATGAAGAAAGGCATTAAGATATACTGATGGGTTAATAGGTTTATGACACACGCAACCTATCACACGAGAGAGAGATAGACAGATAGATAGATAAATAGATACCTAGTATAAAAAGAAGGACCAGAGGAACGACAGTGTTCATCTTGACGTCATGATTATTTGCAATATTTCGGACTAACCTTGTCCATCATCAGGCTTCTAAAACAAAGCCAGTCCTATGGAACACGGACATTTCGCTATGAATATTTACAATATATTAATTTGTCCAAATAAAACATGCTACGAAATGATAATATAATGAAGGTTTAAAACCATAAAGCTGTATAATTATATAACTATCTAGTACCGTCTTCGTTTACTCACGCTTGTTCTACTGATGTCCACAACAAGGAGGAAGCATTCAAACAGTACCGACTCCTTAAAACTCAAGAATCTCATTCTTCCTATGTTTCTGCCCGGAATCAAGCCAAATCTGTTCTTCGACTTGCCAAACACACTTTCATCAATAATAAATGCACTGAACTATCCAACTCTAATTCTTCCCAAGCTTTCTGGCATCTAGCCAAAATCCTCTCCAACAATTTTTCTTCCTCGTCTTTCCCTTCCCTTTTCCACTCGGATGGCACAACCATCACTTCTTCCTCTGACAAAGCTGAACTCTTCGCTCAAACTTTTGCTAGAAACTCCACCTTGGATGATTCCGGTGCTATTCCTCCGTCTCCACCCCCCCTCTCTCCAACTTATGCTTAATATTCTAATCTCTTCTACAGATGTATTTTCTACCCTCTCTGGGCTTAATACTAAGAAGGTGTACGGTCCGGACGGTGTTCCTCCTGTTGTACTAAAAAACTGTGCTTCCGTGCTGACTCCCTGCCTAGGCAAACCCTTTCCTCTCTGTCTCTCCTCTAACATCTACCCTTCTTACTGGAAGTTTGCTCTCATTCAACCTGTCCCAAAAAAGGGTGACCGCTCTCAACCCTTCAACTATCGTCCAATTGCTCTCATCTGTTGTATCTCTAAAGTTTTTTAAACTATTCTTGCTTCCAAATTTCTTAAGCATTTCTCTTCTCAAAATCTACTCTCAGATAGCCAGTATGGGTTGCTCAACTGGTGATCTTCTTTCATATCTTACTAACTCTTGGCTGGTTTCCATCTTGATGGATGCTTGGGGTCCTTCTTAACTTGGCAATCTTCTCCACAAAATATACAGTGCTCAAAGAAATTGAACTTCAGTTGTTCAGAACGTCTTGCTCGTTTTCTAGGTGCAGCATCTGCTTCTTCTTCATCTTCCTTTTGGCCTTGCAGGGCCCTTTGAACCTCTTTTGGATGAAAGTATTTATTCACACATGAGCTATGGACCTTCAAACTCAGATCCTTGTCATTATCATATTGCAACTGCAGTTTCTGATGGATTTCACCTTTGTATATTTTACTGCATCTTATGATATTTTCTATCCTCTTAGCTTTAGCATTTATCAAGACTTCTTTCTTCTTGGAATCTGTGCATTTAAACTTCCAAGCAAAATAGCATTCTTCCTCCATACTGGCTTTACTTCATATACATGTACACTTCAATTGTAAATTGTAAACTGTAGCAATAACTTACGCTAGTACCAATCTAACACTTAGAACATTGGTCTCTGTTAAAGGCCGAGGGTTTATCCTTTTCCCACCTTTAACAGTATGCACTTTCATGTATGGGATACAACTAGGTTCACACAGTTTATGTACTACTCCTAGCCCGATCGTTCATCCAGTGCCATTTAAGTCCCGTGCGATCTGTACACCATCCGAATTAATTAAGCCCCTTCATTCTTGGCTCGGCTCTCCCGCGTTGGCACACCCTGTCTATTCAGGTACGGTTATCTAACTTAAATGGGGCAAATTAGATAACATTTGGGACACTAAGTTACATCTTAGCTGACACTTAACCCCATGCTGGGTTTCGCAGCAGTGAAGTCACCAGTGTGCCCTGGTAGTGCAAGGACATTCACTCCTTTATGATAAACAATAAACAGAGAAATAAAATGCCACACAACAAATGGATGTGAGGATTACGAGGAAACAAGCACGTGAGGATCAATCACCTATACCTATCTGATGTGAATAATTATAGCATGTTCAGGCATCCCTAGTTTTCAACAGTTTCTATCAAAAACTATACACACTGCACCTTCAGATAATGTCATGAGTAAATGTACAAAATAGTAAAATCTACTAGTAAATTAACAAAGTGAACGAATCATACATACGTCAACATTAACAAAGTGAACGAATCATACATACGTCAACATTAACAAAGTGAACGAATCATACATACGTCAACATTAACAAAGTGAACGAATCATACATACGTCAACATTAACAAAGTGAACGAATCATACATACGTCAACATTAACAAAGTGAACGAATCATACATACGTCAACATTAACAAAGTGAACGAATCATACATACGTCAACATTAACAAAGTGAACGAATCATACATACGTCAACATTACGATTTGTACACTTCAATTTCTTATTTGTTGAGCAGCCATTATGAAAACGGTGGCCATTTTGAATTTGAAAATACCAGAAATAGATTTTCTGGATCAAAATACCCTGGAATTCATGTATTGGTTGACCCTCTGTGTGAATGTTCAAGGGATGTATGGTATTTTATGTATTTTTATATAATTTTGGCGGCCATTTTGTTTTATGCTAATTATCTCAAATTGGCCAAGGCTGACAGCGAGCCAACATATATATTTTTCAAACCGGATATGTTGGCAAACAAAATCCACTGAAAACAAAAAAACTTAAGACCCCAAAACAAGGTTATAAGAAAAATGTACTTTTGGCTGCCGGACTACTATATGAGTGTACGGTATCATTTTGGCTGCCGGACTACTATATGAGTGTACGGTATCATTTTGGCTGCCGGACTACTATATGAGTGTACGGTATCATTTTGGCTGCCGGACTACTATATGAGTGTACGGTATCATTTATTATAAACATATCTTTGATAATATCAGGAACAGACGAGTTTATGCATTTATACATTAACTTTGCCATACAAAACATATACAATTTTTGGAGTGACAATATATTCAAAGATTTAAAAACTGGTTCAGTGTGTGCTCGAAATTCAGCAGATGATACAATTAGTATTGCTCTCTTTTGTAACATAATTAAAGAGTTAATATGGAAATCACTAGCCTTTCCCCAGACTTCTATTCCGTAGGTTAAATATGGATTAATAAAGCAATTATACAACGTTTCAAGTGTAGAAAAATTCAATACCTTCTTTGCTTTACATATTAGTCCTATTCCTTTTGTCATCTTATTTTGCACCATTGTTATATGTTCTGTCCAGTTAAGTTTGGAGTCAATTTCTACACCCAAATGTTTTGTACTGTTGACCCTCTGTATACTATTACCGCATATATCCACACTCATGTTAGTAGCTACGATATTCCTTGTGTATGAAATATCATATATTTAGTTTTATCAATATTAAGAGATAGTTTATTAGCATTGATCCATTCTACTATATTATTTATTTCGGTGTTCATACGATTAATTACATTATTGATGTTTTTTCCCTCCACAAATATATTAGTGTCGTCAGCAAACAAAATAGGCACAAGAACTTGAGATGCATTAACAATATCATTGATGTACAACAAAAATAGCAGGGGTCCTAAAATAGAGCCCTGTGGTACACCACATTAAATTTTTCTTCTGGAAGAATTAATATGGTCAAATTAGACATATTAGGACCTATTAGAAAGATAGTCGTTAAACCAGTTATAAGCAATGCCATTTATACCATGGAATTGAAGTTTACTTAATACAATAGAATGATTTACAGTATCGAAGGCTTTGCTAAAGTCTAAGAAAATCCCAAAAACAATATTACCTCCATCTAATGCCGTTGTTATTTTATCAATTAGTGTTATAAGTGCTAAATTAGTTCCATGATTCTCTCTGAATCCAAACTGATAGTTATACAGAGCGTTATGTTTCTTCAGAAATGACATCATTCTATTGTACTTAAGGCGTTCAAATAACTTAGAGAATACTGGTAACACAGAAATAGGTCTATAGTTATTCAGGAGCATAGCATTACCACTCTTGTAGATGGGTCCCACTTTAGCTACTTTTAACTCACTTGGGAATATTCCTTGAGTAAACGAGAGATTAATAATATGTATGAGTGAATTCATTATAGGTTTCTTTGATAGTCTTAGCACCAACACCATCCTAACCTAGACTCATATTCTCCAATGACTTAATTACATTTATAACCTCGTTAGATGTTACAGGTGCTAAAACTATAGAATTTACAATATTATTTACTATATAAGACCTGTAACCTCTGTTACATGAAGGAATTTGTCTACTTAGATTTGGGCCAATGTTAACAAAGAAGTAAATATAAATGAACAGAAAAAAAGAAAAGAAAAAGAAAAAAGAAAAAATATATATACTGTATATATATATACTGTATATACTGTATATATATATATATATATATATATATATATATATATATATATATATATATATATATATAAACTCTTTAATAACATAAATACCTATTATAATACACACACTGATGGAAGTATAAATAGTACTAATGGTTAACAGGGGTTTGGACACTACTCTCATTAAAGGTTTTTAATTGACTGTATCGCTGGGTACACCTACGATGCTCTCACTACGTACACGTATGTACGCTTAGAGGTACGTACTTGGGTGTGTACAACGGAAAGCAGCAAGGGGGTATGGGAGTGAGGCTCGACAGTCGGTATACTGAAAGGGTTCATTTCTATTACCTAGTTAGGTGATAATTAGTTTAAGGTACAATGGGGACAAAAGTTGCTAAGATGCTGGCTCGCTCTATATGAAGTTAATTACAGGGTGGGTCTGTTTATATCTCAACTAAAAGGGCAAAGCACTGGTTGGAGCAATTCGATTACAGCTCCATGTGGACTATAGGCATTGTACTTCTTATACCTTGATCTGGGACAAACACATACATATACAAATCAACATGGACAGGAATACTTCTACAAATACACACACACAAACATATAATTATATAGACCGTTATATGTAGAGATATTGTTACACCTTGCTCCTTATTACTAGCAATAGCTAAGTGTCTACTATGTGAGTCCACACTAATAGTTACTGGCTTTCTCTAATGAGATGAAATCTCTAGGGCCTTAAGATCACGAACTATAACTTATTGACATACCGAGACATAAGGTACCTTTCTTTATTCCAGCCAACACGACACGTGAACTTTGTATTAAATTGTGAACAATAAGTATTCCGTATTCTGTACAACTCAGGTCAAGACAAGAAAATAGGCACATGGCGGAGCATCCTCAATATGATTATGCAGTATGTTACCTATTGATGTTGCAATGCGGAACTATTGACAGAGGGTCAAATCAACTCTTATAATTCTATTACATTATCTAGGGGGCTGTCACACGTGGACCCTCGGGTTAACTCAATGGCGGGATATGCAACAACAGGACTTGCATTTTTTTTCCACAGAGTTCGTAAACTAGACAATCACAATAATTTGTTAGAAGGAAACTATGCACAATACTTCTCTTGAGGTATTATACTAGCGGACGTCGTGGTCACTTCTTATCTTATATATACTGTGTGTATACTATATATATATATATATATATATATTGTGTATAATATTATAAGTATGTTATTGTTCTTACTATTGGAAGACCTTCTGGGCGTCATATGATCGAGTTAATGTTTACCTATTGAACAGCTTTGTTTCCCTGGGGTCCTTTCAAAGATGATTAAAATCGTGTATTGTTTGCCCTGATAAATACTGAGTAACGGGAGAAGTCATTCCTTCTTAAAATATTTACACCGGGTGTGGTTATTTTGGACCACTTTTTTGTCGACTTAAAACAGTTTCATTCCGTTAGTTTGGCGATTGTAAGACACTTAACGCCATACAGATGTGAACTTTTTCTTGACGAGCGATAGCGAGCCTGCATTTACCTTGAAGAGGCATCTTTGGGGCATGTTTTAATTTCATGGTGGTCAGGGGAGAATTGTATTTATCTATGTATTTGTTCTATTTTTTTCCCCCATTTTTTGTAGAAGACAAACTAAAATATATGTCATGTGTCCAGGACAGGACACTAGAGTTTAATAACAAAACTGGTGAGTTTGTAGTCCCACTGCAAGTCCACAAAAATGGCTCTGGTTACTCCATGGAGGCGGTTGGGCAGTGGTGAAAGTCGCATCAGAGACCTGAGATGGTGACGAAGGTGGGAATACTTGTGGGTGCAAGACAGCGTTGATGGTTGAGCACCAAGTAGTACTCTTCTCTCTCTAAGCAACTAGGTGGCGATGGTGACACTTCGAAACTGGGTGGTCATATTGTTAAAGTTTGCAGTGCCTCATGCATCAGCCTACCACAATGTCTATTATGTCAACACACTAAAATGATGCATTACATGCGTCAGCCCACTACAATGGTGCATTTCATACATTCGCCCGCTACATTGGCGTGCCTCATGCGTCAGCCTGCTACAGCTCATGTGTCCACTTATGTCGTCTAGAGATGTGGTGTACTGTCGCGACACCTGCAAAAGCCCTACTTGTTCACAATATATTCTCCGAGGGTTCTAGGGTTAGCAAACTGGTAGGGTTAAAGCCGGTATCACACGAGCGCTTTTTCACTCAACATTTATCCTCAACACTGGTCTGGTAGCTTATGAGGTAAACTTTTAATATTGTTATGTTACCTAAATTCATCTATCATCAGTCTAGTGTCCAATACCAGAGCAAAATACTCCATAAATGTTGCCAGAAAATTTTTGACCATCGAATGTTGACTATAAAAGCTCTCGTGTGATACCTGCTTAGTTGCTGCCCTGAGCTGCTGAGAGTTGGTAGAGCTGAAGTCTTCATTCCAGCGGTAGCTTAACGTGTGCACAAATTTAAGGGAAGACAGACCGTTTTTCTGGACCCCCTTCTCCCTAATCTTTAGCCCCACTAGTTTTGATATTATAAGACGTTCGGCCCATTAGTTTGGTGATTTTAACACCTTTCGCCCCATTCTGTTGTCAATTTTAAGACCTTTCATGCCAATTAGGTGTCGATTATTTCCTGGCGAGCGATGGCAAACCTGCAATTCTAAGAGGAACCGGCCTTTGGCCGGGAGATTTTTCTACCGAAAAATGTACAAATTTATCTTGAAGAGGGGTCTAGGGTGTGTTTTTAAAGCTAGGGTGTGTTTTTAATATATGAATAAATGAATTAATAGACCAAACAAACGGTCTGCCTCCTCTTAAGATAAGCGGGTGAGTTTGTTCTGGGTGCGTGAGTGTGGTGAGTCTGTCTTTTCCTGGTGTGGCCAGAAGTGTTTGTCTGACGGTTGTTAAGCCGGTATCACACGAGAGCTTTTATAGTGAACATTCGATGATCAACATTTTTCTGGCAACATTTCTCGGATATTTTGCCCCGGTATCGGAAACTAGACTGTTGATATATGAATTTAGGTGACAGCAATATTTGAAATGTTGACCTCATAAGCTGCCAGACCAGTGTTGAGGATAAATGTTGAGGGAAAAAACTCTCGTGTGATACCGACTTTATGATGATCCTCCTAAGTGTGTAGGCATAGTAATTCCTTTCTTCTCTTGCCACATTATATTTGGTTGTTATATCTTGTACGTTTTCTGTGTTCGGTATTTTGAGGCATAACACAAACTTAAGCTATAATCTCGAAAAAAGTAAAAACAATCAGCTCCCTCATAAATAATACGACAAAAATACCATTAACCCCTAAGTGTCGGGGCGCAACATAAGTCGAGTATAATAAATCTGGACTATCTGGCGGCGCTCGACATAGGTCGTGTGGCAATTTCAGCACGTAATGTTGCTGAGAGAGAGACAAGTGGTGGCAGGAGAGTAGCGAGCGTATGACTGCTCCAGACCACCGCGGCGAACGTACTGACACGAATCCCACCTCCTCCCTCCCTCTCTCACTCGCTATATACGGAATTGTATGGGGAAAGTGCCGAATTACATGCTTTTTGCACTCGCGTTGCGCGGTTGTTGCAAGAAAACTAGCCATCATAAAAGGATCGTTATGGTGTCATTGGAAAGCTCTGTTTATGCCCTTTCAGGGATAGATACTTGTTTTACGCTCTGGGTCTTATTTAGGCATGAAAATGATCACGTAAACAGACCTATTTTGGCTAAAAACACCCCGCTGGGCGGTACATATAAATAAACCGCCTAGCCCGCTAATAAGGTGTTAAAACACTCATACATCGGAAGGGCTAGCGTTAATGATTATAGATAACCCCTTCATGTACATTACATATACAGTATATATATATATATATATATATATATATATATATATATACTGTATATATATATATATATATATATATATATATATATATATAATGTTTTATTTTTTTCATAAAGGGATGGACTTCGGTTTAGCTACACTGTAAAAAATATCTGTATTTTTACATGGTTTTCTTTGTATTTATCAACAGAAAATTCACAGTAAACTTAAAATACAGATAATATCTGTATTTTATATTAGGACTGTAAAACCATGGTGTTGAATAACTAAAGAAATACTGACTATATACCATATTTGATCTTTATGAACTGTAGCAGCCTATACACTGATACATATTAAGTTCACTAAATATTTAAGATTTGTTCATATAATGGTCAAACTCCATTTTTACCCTTGCAATGTATCTAGAAAATGGGGCAATAATTTATCACCAGAGCTGCCAGATACTTCTATTACCTTCATCTATATATGCAATTTTTCAAGCATCTTTTTCAGGTTATATTTCATGAACCTTCTATATAAACCATTGGAATTTATTTTGACAAAATATAGGTGTTGTGGTATCAATAAACTTTATGTGTGGCGATATATACGAGCTGTGAGTCACATGACTTTTTGGCGGGAAACCGTTTTGAGTACTAGGCCGGGAGAACAGCCAGGCTGTATTTTCGTGTGATAGTTTTGCTAATTTCCATCTCCACACCTATTATTACTTACTTCAATTATTACCACAACCTTTTTAACCGTGATGGGCTATGGAAAAGCTCAGTATTATCGCCAGGAAATAAGTAACATGGACAATAAGCAGTGTGATGTGGTGTATCTCTTGCTGTGGAATGTTTTAACTGGTGAGAAACTATTAGTTGTTGAGCCCTTGTTGCGAATATTTAAGCACATTTACATTTGTAATAAGATATAGGCTAATACCGGGAATACGACAGCTCTTTCTTAAACTGAGTAAACACGTCTAGCTTTAACAAAAAGTAACCTAGTACAAAAAATACCTACCGTATGTGTATGTCTCGAAAAGTTTTGCTTAGCCTATTAATATACCCTTGCCCAGTTTCATTTCATCAGCTGAATACAATTGCTTAACATTTGGTAGAAAACTAAAAGATCTACCCTATCATTTTATGATTAAATATCTATTTATCTAATTGCCAGACGTAATGCCTGAAAGGGGGTGGCCGTGAATGAATCGCCTTCATATGCTTCCATATGCCGAGGCAACTCATTCGATTATCTAGCTTGAATAGGCCTATTTTTTTTTTTTTTGTAATGCTAGGCTAAAAAAGTAGTAGTAATGTACAGTACAGTACCTTGTGTTTATTTTCCAACATGTACCGGTGTAGCCGAAGCAAGCAACCCTATAGATATTTAACTGGATATTGAATGAATGACAGTGCAAGTTAGTTTCTGACGATGTATAACATTGTACATGTCTATAATGTGTACGGTAACCAAATACTTTCACGGTTGCTGCCTAGCTGGGTTTTAGGCAATGTTTACGTTACGTAACAGGCTACCATAATCAGAATTTTTGTCTTCTATATTTGTAGCCTATAGCCTTTGCGTGACACAAGGTAAGGTTGCGTTATATATTATATCAAACAACTCCCGATGTTTTACGTAGCCTAACCTAACCGAGGGTGCAGGGTTGGAGTGTTATGGTTAACGGTTTATATGCAGTATAACTATCGTATAAATACGATAGGGTATGACTCTTTTGTGATACCGTACGTCTCTGTGATGCCACGGTCGTTCCTGCTAGATCGTATATTATAAGATTGTAAGTAAGTTAAGATTGTAAAGGCCTAATATGCTATTAAGCAATATTGACATGGTCTTATGTAGTATATATGAATTTATCGTATATATTAATATAATTTATCGTATTGAGCAACCTAGATGCGGTACGATAATTTGGGCTCCTGGCGTTTGCCAAGCCAGCAAGGTGTGCCTCTGAGGAAGACAGCTCAGGGCATTCACGAACACTGACCAGTTAACATCTAATTTCTGCCTTCAGTTGATCGAGCTTTTGTGCCTCAAATCACAATACACTGACCGCAATACATACAGCTACACCATCACAACGCTCTCATCGACACCATGACTGCCTGACAGATAAGCCTAATATTCATGTCCATTCCCATATAATAATTTATTCTTTCTTTCACTTGACTCGAGCCTCAGGGCCGGTGTCTTGCCTCCCCATTGTCCGCCATATTGGGTAAAACGTTCTCCTTTGTTTCGTTGCCACGTGGAACTATTGGTGAGTTAATTCCAGGCTAATATTAACCCTTATAACCTTACCCTATATATAATTTATTATGTGAGACCTTTGGATATAAATTAGCTTGTTTCAGATCCAATTCAATTTAAATATGGAGTAATTCGATTTAGATTGATTTTGTTTGGATTATAGCTTATAGATATTTAACTTCCATTGATAGTATACCACATTGGTGCCCAGACCCGGGAATTAGCTATCAGTAAGGGATTTTTTATGGCAATGAACAAGGGGACATGCAACAGGATGCAGGAACAACTATGATAATATGGTAAGGCTAGCCAAGCGATGGTTAGAGCCGGAATGCAGGGTCACATCGTTGCGCCTGCCTAAGTCCTGCATCCCACCCATCATCTTCCCCCAATAATTTACTTTTTCATTTCAGACTTCCTGTGACTCATGACCTGATCTAAAAAAAAATCTTGTTCAATATGACCCTTTAGTGTGGGTATTGCTATTTTGTGTGCTATTTTTTCTCCATAACATAGAAGTCTGCCATTCGGCGTCTCTTAACTAGGCTACTATTTTGCCCTTGTATTTGTAACATTTTAGATAAATAGCCTACAGGCTTACATGCAAAAATAAACAGGAATAAACAGGAAGAGACACCGTCTAGTGGGGTGCTGAACAAAGCCCCTAAAAATGAGAGGGCGGGACTTCGGGGAGTATTAAATAGGCTAATTGTAGATGTCAACACTTTCATCACTACTGCTGACCTCGAGGAATTAGAGGCTAGGTTAGACAATGTCCAGGCTACCCACGGTCGTATTGTGGCTCTGAGTGAGGTGATTGTGGCAGGCATGAAAGAGGAGGAAGGGATAATTGCAGAGTGTGATAATTGCGCCCTTTATGATGAACCTGTCTTTAAAGCGAAGCACCTATTACAGTGCGCTGTCGCAAATAAGAAGGGAGGCAAGAACGAGGTCCATAGAAGGGTTGACCTGAAATACACTGTGCACCTCCCAAAGCTCAATCTTCCTACATTTGGGGGCAAATTGACTGAGTGGTTAGCTTTTTGGGACGTATTTCGGTCTACAGTACATGAATCCTCTTTGGATAATGTCCGTAAGTTTCACTACCTGAAAGGACAAATGGAAGGACAGGGCTTACATTTGATAGAGGGTTTTGCGGTAGTAGGTGATAGCTATTTGGAGGCAGTACAACTATTATAGTCCACATACGGGGATCAAGAGCAGTTGAAGATGGCCCATGTCGTTGCCTTGTTAAAGCTCGCAGAACCACAGTATAAGGTTGAGGAGTTAGCAAAATTTAGGGCAGATATGGAGTGCCATACTCGATCGCTAGACACCCTAGGGCTCACCACACAGGAAATGATAATCATTATCTTACGTCAGAAGCTTGCTATGGCAATACTTGACAAGGTTAGATCCTTTGATCTGGGGGAGTTCAAAACTCAGTTCAGTAAAGAAATTAGTAATCTACAGTTGAACAAAGGGAGAATGAATGTGTCAGGAGGTAGTGGGAATATGGAGATGAGGGGAACTGTAAGCATGACGGTGGGGACTAAAGGAAAGAAAGAGGGTACATATAAGAAACCTTAGATTCTATGTAAGCTATGTAATAACAAACATAAATGGAGTTTCTGTGTAAAATACCCAACAAATGAGACAAAACTAGCACAGGCAAAGAAGTTGAAGCTATGTGTAGCTTGTCTAAGTAAGGAACATGGTAAGCAGGGACAATGTACTGCTACATACTTAAGGCCCTGTCGCCACTGCAAAGGACATCACTTTGACAAGTTGTGTCCTACAGCAGATTAAGTCAAAGACGTCAAACCAGAGGGTACTACAACTTTGACACTAGGTAGCACGCAAGACACCACTATATTGCCCACAATACAGATTCCCATGGAAGGTAATGACAGTAACAAGGTTTGTCGGGTACTTCTTGATCAAGGGTCTCAACGGTCCTTTATAAAGAGGTCCGTATTAATGGGACTTAACCCTTATTTAGCGGCGAGCAACATAAGTCGAGTTAAATAAAGCTGGACTATGTGGCGGCGCTCGACATAACTCGAGTGGCAATTTCAGCACGTAATGTGGCTGAGAGAGAGAGACAAGTGGTGGCAGGAGACTAGCGAGCGTATGACTGCTCCAGACCACCGCGGCGAACCTACTGACACAAATCTCAGCTCCCTCCTCCCTCTCTCACTCGCTACATACTCAATTATGTACTGAAAGTACCGAATTACCTGCTTTTTGCACTCGCGTTGCACGGTTATTGCAAGAAAACTATCCATCATACAAGGATCGTTATGGTGTCATTCGAAAGCTCTGTTTATGCCCTTTCAGGGATAGGTACTTGTTTTACGTTCTGGGTCTTATTTAGGCATGAAAATGATCACGTAAACAGCCCTATTTTGGCTAAAAACACCCCGCTGTGCGGTACACATAAATAAACCGCATAGGCCGCTCGTAAGGTGTTAAGCACCGAATCGTAGGGGCGGAGACTCTTCGATTGCAGGGCTTCACCGGGGTTACTGACAAACGAGACTACAAGATAGCGGAGATTTCATATTTCTACCGTAAAAACAGGTACTTTATGACATGTATCGTAGTAGACACCCTACCAGAATATGTATTTGTAGGAGTGAAGAAGGTGGAACACGCATTATGTAGCAAAGGGGTTAACTTGTCAGATCCCATGGGAGATCAGAGTGAGGTGCATGTTCTACTTGGTGTGGATCATTATTATGATGTAGTATACCCTGGATTTAAAAGAATGTGTGGTATAATTTTAATCCCCACTAAATTTGGCTATTGCATGAGCGGAAAAGTGCATACTACACAGTCAAATGTCCTGGTCGACACGGTCTCGATATTAAGAGTGAATGTAACCGCGGCAGAGGAGTTGGGAAGGGAGGATTCCCAACCTAGTGACCCAAAAATGACTGCCGAGTTCGACCTAGAACGACTGTGGAGATTGGATCACATAGGCATTAATCCTATGGAGACCGATTATGACTCGGAAATTGCGCTAAAGAAGTTTGAAGAGTCTGTGAGCTACTGTGCCTCAGACAAGCAATATAAGGTTAGTTTACCCTGGAAGAATAGTGAGATAAGCCTGCCAACCAACTATGGATTGACATTAGGTCGCTTGCGCGCATTGCAGCGTAAGTTGACGAATGAACCGAACACGCGCCAGGCGTATGACGATGTTTTTCGGAGTTATGAAGATGGGGGTTTCATTGAGAGAGTCGATGTAAAAGAACCGATTAAGAAGGGAACAGTTCACTATCTGGCCCATCATGGGGTGAGGAAAGACAGCATCACCACACCAATTTGGGTGGTGTATGACTGCTCTGCCCACCAAGGTCACCAACCCAGTCAAAATGACTGCCTGCTGACAGGTCCGTCCTTGGTGTCGGACCTGTCCCAACATCTATTGCGGTTTAGGCTGGGGCAGTACGCATTTACTAGTGACATCGAGAAAGCATTCTTGATCGTCAAACTAAAAGAGGAAGATAGATATGTTACCTGCTTTCTTTGGTTCAAAGACATTAGCGACTCTGAAAGTCCGATCGTAATCTACCGTTTTCAGGTCGTACTCTTTGGTGCTACGTCTTTACAGTTTTTGTTGAATGCCTCAATAAAAAAACATCTATCAGATACTCTTGAGGACACAAGTAAACTATCTCACGGGTTGTATATAGACAATTTGCAGGGTTCTAGCGATAGTCAGGATGATTTGTTACATACCTACTGGCAGGCACGTAGATTGTTTACAGAAGCACATTTATTTCTCCGCGAGTGGGTTACCAATAGTGAAGATCTTCAGAGTTTGATACAGGTGGACGGTATGGCATCTCATAACCAGGAAAAGTCCAGAAATTTGGGGATGATCTGGCAACCTAAACAAGACATACTAACTTTTCAAACAAGGTCTTTTGCTCAGCAGACGGGAGCACACTCAAAAAGAAGTCTGTTGAGCAAAGTTGCGCAATTTTTTTATCCTTTGGGTCTAGCATTACCCGTTACCATAAGAGCTAGGATTCTAATGCAGGAAGTTTGGAGACGTAAAATAGGATGGGATGACAGTTTGCCCGAGGATTTGAATGACCAAGGGACATTGTTGTTGGAAGAGTATGACATCCTATGTACTAAACCATTACCTCGTAATGTGGCTGCGTTCGGTGACGTTACGTTACACACGTTTTGCGATGCTAGCGCCACGGCATACGGAGTAGCCATATATGTCGTTACTTCATTTGGGGCACATTTAGTTACCGCCCGGGCTAAAGTAGCCCCAGTTAAAGAGGTAACTATCCCTAAAATGGAATTGATTGTCATGCTGCTATTAGCACATCTGGTGCAACATGTACGCGCAGCATACGCGAGCGAGTTAAATATTGAAATCGTTCGCGTTTGGTGCAATAGTCAGGTCGCACTCAACTGGATACATAGCAAGAAGTCTCTGCCAGTTTATGTGAGGAATAAGGTAGATGAGATTAGAGCCCTATTGCCAGACGTTGCATATCATTATGTAAATACAAAAGACAACCCTAGTGATCTCATAACTAGGGGTATAACGGCTAGCCAGTTAGTGAAGTCCGAATTGTGGTGGCATGGTCCAAAGTGGCTGCTCCATGAAACTGAATGGACAATTTGGCATGCTGTTGGTGAGGGACTGGACCACTGGAAACAGTGGCAGCTACAGCCCAACCAAATGAGCCACCGGGTCCAGTAATAGAGTGGGCAAGAGTCGGTGACTATAATAAACTAGTCAGAGTTGTAGCTTGGGTGTTGAGATATATATATCCAATATCAAGCTTAAAGTAACGGGCCAACTTTGCAACAGGGGTCACAACATTGATGCTCGTGAATATAAAGCAGCTGAAGTAACTTTGATCAAGGAGGTTCAAGCAGAAACCTTTTCCAATGAATTAGAATCTTTGCAAAGCTCGAATAAGAGTATAATTTTTTTTTTTGGAGGAAGGAAAAACACAGATCAAGCAAAAAGGTCCATGTGCCTAAAGACATCCTCCATTCATAAAATGTTTGTAACAACTGGATATAAACATTTGTAGATTGTAAGTTTGTGGAAAGCAATTCGAGGGAAGTGAATTCCAAAGAGTAGTAGCTCTGGGGATAAATTAATTCTGATAAACAGAAGTTCTGCATTGTGGAGGAGAAAGTGTCAATTCATGGGCACTCTCAGCTGCCCTAGTTCTACAGGGAAAGATGTGGAGAGGCGGCACAATTGAAGCAAGTTAATCCTCGGAACAATTGCTGTGAAAATATCTGTAGAATAATGCAAGGGATGCAACGTTTCTTCGTATGGATAATGTAGGAAGGTCCTGTGTGATTGCAGGGTTATTGATTAATCTAATAGCTTTATTTTGAATTTTGTCCAACTGCCTCAATGCAACCACTCCACTTCCACCCCACAGAGGTGAACAGTAATCCATCTGAGAACGCACATGACTTTTATATATTACGGCCAACTGCTCATCAGTGAAGAATTCTCGAACTCTGTACAGGAGTCCCAGTTTTTTAGAGGCATTCTTAGCAATGCTTCTAACATAATGTGTCCAGCTTAAGTTAGTAGTTAATGGTACACCGAGAATGTCAATACTAGGGGAAGTGGGAATATTTACATCATTAAAAAATATATGGGAGTCAGTGAGATAATGCCTAATCTAGTGCGTCAATTGAGGTTGCACCTAGATAATGGCCTCATCAGGTGTGAGGGTCGCCTGAAGTGGTCGGGTGTAACGGACGGCACAAACCGTCCTATACTTATGCCAACAAGACATCACGTTACTGATCTATTGATCATACATGCACATAAGGAACTAAAACACTACGGGGTATGTCATATTATATCAAATTTGCGTCTCACATGGTGGATACCCAGAGTTCGACAAGTAGCTCGACGCGTAGTAAGAAAGTGTGTAATATGCCAGAGACTGAAGGGTAAACCATATGCAACTGGACCAGCTCCACCTCTACCTGAATGCTGTGTAAAGCACATAGAGCCTTTCCAACCTGTAGGGTTAGATTACACAGGTGCATTGAGGACGAGAGAGAATGAGAAGGTTTATATATTATTGTTTACCTGTGCAACGTCTCGAGCGGTACACCTAGAACTATGTGATAATATGTCTAGCGAAGAATTTATGCTGGCGTTTAGACGGTTTTGTGCCCGTCGTTCATTCCCTCAACTCATTCTTAGCGACAATGCTCCCACTTATGTCCAGGCATCAAAATATCTAAAGGATATGAGCAGTAATACTACAATCATAATTATTTGGGGAGAGAGGAAGTGCGAATGGAGGTTCATTCCAGTTAAGGCACCTTGGTTTGGTGGAATGTGGGAACGGTGTGTCGGCATAGTAAAGTCAGGACTCAGAGCGATAGTAGGACGTGCTCTATTAAAGAAGAGTGAGTTGACGACAGTCGTCACAGAGATAGAGGCAGTCGTGAATGATCGTCCGCTTACATAATTGTACACCGACCTGCAAGAACCACTACCATTAACACCAGCTCACTTGCTATATGGTAAACCATTGACTGCGTTTCCATCTGATTTCAAATCCATAGTAGAGTTAGAGGATCCCTCGTTGTACTCTGAGGCAGCGGTGTCTAAGAGATACCAGTATATATCGAGAGTAAGCGAAGATTTTAGAAAACAGTGGATTAATGAATATCTGCTAGTATTGAGGGAAAAGAGTGTTAGACCCTCGGGTAGACCGACGGCAACTACTGTTGGTGAAGTAGTTTTAATTAAAGGAGATAGTCCTCGTTTATACTGGAAATTGGGCCACGTGTTGGAGGTATACAAGGGGGAACACTCTGTAGAGCGTGTGGCACTATTGAGGACGGCCACTGGTACTACTGTTCGTCCTATCGCACGTTTGTACGCTTTGGAGCTCGATTCCGCATTGCAATCTGATGCTCCACCTGT
Source organism: Paralithodes platypus (assembly GCA_032716605.1). Classification (NCBI taxonomy): domain Eukaryota; kingdom Metazoa; phylum Arthropoda; class Malacostraca; order Decapoda; family Lithodidae; genus Paralithodes; species Paralithodes platypus. The sequence continues at coordinate 11,209,166 of CM064551.1, forward strand.
TATTGCTGGGTCCGAGGATTCTCAAGGTAACGACTCACCTCCTACTGATGGTGATCAATCTCGGACCGGGACGCGTCCCAGACGCGTTGCTGCTGGCGCCGTCAACATTTGGCGTCAGAAGATAGCCTATGGGCAACTTTAAGTTTAAGGTGGGGTTCAGGTATTTTTTTTGTGGGGGGAGTGTTTCGTATAAATGCGATAGGATATAACTATTTTGTGATCCCGTATGTCTCTGTGACGTCACGGTCATTCCCGCTGCACGGCGTAGGATGAGTAGATCGTATATTATAAGATTGTAAGTAAGTTAAGATTGTAAAGGCCTAATATGCTATTAAGCAATATTGACATGGTCTTATGTAGTATATAATTATGAATTTATCGTATATATTAATATAATTTATCGTATTGAGCACCTAGGTGCGGTACGATAATTTGGGCTCCTGGCGTTTGCCAAGGCAGCAAGGTGTGCCTCTGAGGAAGACAGCTCAGAGCCTTCACGAACACCGACCAGTTAACATCTAATTTCCGCCTTCAGTTGATTGAGCTTTTGTGCCTCTAATCACAATACACTGACCGCAATACATACAGCTACACCATCACGACGCTCTCATCGACGCCATGACTGACTGACAGATAAGCCTAATATTCATGTCCATTCCCATATAATCATTTATTCTTTCTTTCACTTGACTCGAGCCTCAGGGCCGGTGTCTTGCCTCCCCATTGTCCGCCATATTGGGTAAAACGTTCCCCTTTGTTTCGTTGCCACGTGGAACTATTGGTGAGTAAATTCCAGGCTAATAATAACCCTTATAACCTTACCCTATATATATCATTTATTATGTGAGACCTTTGGATATAAATTAGCTTGTTTCAGATCCAATTTAATTTAGATATGGAGTAATTCGATTTAGATTGATTTTGTTTGGATTATAGCTTATAGATATTTAACTTCCATTGATAGTAAACGACAATAACCTCGCCAAGGCTAGGTTATAATAAACAAAGTTGGTCAATTATAAATACCAATTATGATTATATGATGTTATTTGTTTGTTTGTTGCAGATATATTGTATTTATGTAAGAAATATTACTGTTGGTAAAGTATACATCAAAGGTCCCGGTAATGCATACTGTACGCTAATTCTGTTTTGCACAATATGCCTAGATGGGGAATTTTCCGTTTCACATGTCCATTTTTATGACCACTCAGCTACACCTCCCATACCGGTATTTTACTTAAAAAAAAAAAAAAAAAAAAAAAAAAAAAAATAATATATATATATATATATATATATATATGCGGTGTGTGTGTGCGTGTGTTTTCATTCTTATATGTCTTGCTTTGGTAGGAGTTACCAAGAATGACAAATTATAAGTGTAACAATACAAGATTCTGTAAAATTTACGGAACAATTTCTGGCAATTAGGCTGCCAAACATTATCTGTATAATTTACATGATTCTGTAAAAACTTTGACAGGAACACTTTTATATATACAATTGAAATTTACATTTAGCAGACATATTCTGTTATTTGTTTACAGATAATTTTGTAATTTTTACAATATTTTCTGTAAAAATTAACAGATTATATCTGTAAAAAAATACAAGTCAGTCTGTAAATTCCACAGTGTATTTTTGTAAATTATAATACAGAATGCTGTAAGTTTTACAGATAATGTTTGGCAGCCTAATTGCCAGAAAGTCTCTGAAAATTTTACAGATTATTTTTTACAGTGTAGGGCCAGTGGGAGTTGAAGGTTTATTGCGATCACTTTTACCCTACGATTATCTTAAAAACTTTTCAAACTAAAATAATCGTCTCATTATAATTAGAACAAGACTGGAGAAAAATGTAATATTATATGAGAAGGGGATCGCAGAGTCCCTCCCTATAGTCGGTTATATTTCAACTGACGGTAAATTATATCCCTTAGGAGCTGATTTATCGATAATTTATTTTAACCTCTTCTCTACCGGCGACATATTTTTTATTATATTTCAGCTACATTTAGACAATTTGATGAAGCTTGGGAAGGATATATGGTAGCTAAAAGGATTAATGTAGATAGTCTGTAGCCTTTTAATGAGTCGACATCTTTCCTAAGCTGCACAAAATCGTCTAATAGTTGCCAGAATATAATGAAAAGTACTGCAACGTTGACCTCTACATCAAATTATTGTCATGTTATCTTAATTAGCAGGTTAGTTGGCTATATAATGTTCGAAATATAAAAGTGATCAAGATCGTGACATGACAATCTACCGTCATCTGGGAAACAAAAACAAAGAAGACATTTAACCCCTTGAGAACACGGTGACGCATTTAATCATAATCTGGCTATCATTTGACGATGTTATGCAGTTTAGAAAGGATATTTAGGTGACATGAGTAAAATACAATCTTAATAAACTCTCTAACTTCCAAAATGTCTACTTAAACTGAAAATAATCGTTTAACGATGGTCAATATAAATGGAAGAAACGCGTTCTCGAATACTGATAGGGTTAAGTGAACTTTTTCACCGTTGCTATCTTACTCCAGACGACTGTGTTCAGATTAGGGAAGGCCTCTGGGAAACAAGGGGATGACATATTATATTGCAATTATCCCTTTAATTCCAGTCTATTTAATTCCATTCCATTTAATCCCAATCTATTCAATTATAATTTATGTAATGCTAATCTATCTATCTATCTATCTGTCTATCTATCTATCTATCTATCTATATATATATATATATATAGATATATATACATATATATATATATATATTAAATATATATATATATACTGTATATATATATATTTATATATATATAATTTATATATATATATATATATATATATATATATACTGTATATATACTGTATATATATATATATATTATATATATTTATATCTTTATATATAAATATATATTTCTATATATATATCTAATTATATATAAATATATATATATATATATATATATATTATTATATATATATATTATATATATTATTAGTATATACTGTATATATATATATATACCGGTATATATACTGTATATATATATATTCAATATACTGAATCCTAATATATTCAAACTAAATCATTTTTTTCCAATCTATTTTATTAGGGGAAGTGTGGTGGAGTGGTCTTGCCACTGGACTGGTAATCCAATGGACCCAGGTTCGAATCCCGATATGTCAATGGGAGGATATTATTTGGATGGAATTTGTGCTGTACCTAGTATCAGTGCATTACCACAAAGCCCACTGAAACGCCACATAAATACTCTCATTGTTCCCTGATTAAATAGCACTGTATGAATACTCCCATATTCTAAATATGCTATAGGGGGGCAATGCCTAGTAAGTACATTGCTCAGTAGGTGACGTTCTGAGAGTGAGGGTCCGAGCCTAGGGGATGAGACAGTGAAGCACTGGAGTGAGGCAGCTTCAGATATGCGGGGCTGCTTCCAGCCGTGAGTGGGCAACTTAACCCTCCAACTATCGTCCAATTGCTCTCATCTCTTGTATCTCTAAGGTTTTTAAATTAGTCTTGCTTCCAAATTACTTAAGCATTTCTCTTCCCATAATCTAATCTCAGATTGCCAGTATGGCTTCCTTAACCCCTTCTGTACCAGCGATAGCAGGGAGTCATCAATAGATAAATCACTCCCAGTCCCAGCGACGACAGGGAGCTGTCAGTAATGTACTTTCCTTGTAACTGCCAGTATCAGGCAGTGCCTGGTACCACGACCGTTTGAGCACTGCTCTAGAGTTGGCAACACTTCTCAGCTTATATCCAAGCCTCTACATGCTAGGGGAGCCAGTATTCCTTCATCTTTTGAGGTGGGAGGTTGTTCTATTTTGCCATTTTGGCCACATTACTTGGGACTGGGGGGGACTTTTATTACTGTACCCTACGGTACAGTAGGGGTTAAGAGTCGCTCTACTGGTGATCTTCTTTCATTTGTTACTAACTTTTGGTCATCCTTCTTTCGGGACTTCGGTGAGACCTTTTCTATTGCACTAGACATATCGAAGGCCTTCGATAGAATCTGGCACAAATCTTTAATTTCTAAACTACCCTCCTTCGGTTCTATCCCTCCATCTGTGCCTTTGTCTCTAATTTCCTTTCCGGCCGTTCCATAACTGCGTTTGTGGACGGCCATCGCTCACTTCCTCATCCTATCAACTCTGGTGTTCCTCAGGGTTCTGTCCTATCTCCAATTCTCTTTTTAATGTTCATAAATGATCTTCTCAACTGTACCTCCAGTCCCATCCATTCATATGCAGACGACTCTACCTTACACTACTCAATTAGTTTTACAGAACGCCCCAAAAAACAAACGTAATGAAGCCATAAAACTCTTATCTTCTGATCTAACTACTATTTCCAATTGGGGCAGAGAAAACCTTGTTGCCTTTAATGCTTCCAAAACCCAATTTCTCTATCTATCTACCCGTCCGGAACTCCCAGAGGGCTATACCTTATATTTCAACAATACCAAGATCAATCCTTCATCTTCTCTCAATATTCTTGGTGTCTCTTTTTCTTCTGCTCTCACTTGGAAGGACAATATTACCAGTTTTGCTAAGGCAGCCTCGCAGAAGCTGAGTGTGCTCAATTACCTCAAGGATTTTTTTCACCCCTGCACAGCTTCTTGCACTGCACAGGGGCACAGTGCATCCTTGTATTGAGTATTGTTCACATGTGTGGGGTCGATCCTCTCACACCGCACTCCTAGACAAAGTAGAAAGGAAGGCCTTTCGTATCATCAACTCCTGTTTACTCACCAACTCTCTGCAATCTCTCTCTCTCTCTTCGCCGCAATGTTACATCTCTCTCGCTATTCTATCGCTACTACAATAATCAGTGTTCTTCAGAGCTCTCCCATTGTACACCACCTCCTCTACGTAGGGCATGTGGTACCAATCTTGCAGCACAATCTCACTCCTACTCTGTGCAACTCTCCAACCCAAGAGTGAAACGTTACTCTCAGTCTTTCTTTTATTCAAGCTCTGGAACTCTTTCCCAGAATCAGTATTTCCTCCTTCCTATGACTTAAATTGCTTCAAACTCAATGTGTCCAGGCATTTTGGCTCGAACGTCCCTTGATTTTGGCCCTGTCACTCTTTCAGCTCTGGGGTAGGCACTCGCTGCGGGCAGTTCTCTCCTTTGTCTCCCTCACTCACATACAAAAAAAAAGGGCATATTCATACATTTAAGGAAGTGGGGTTCTCGTACAGAGGCTCCAATCCTTTGTCGCGATTAAGGAACACGTCTGGGGTTCTTGAGCAGGACAACCTCCAGTTATATATTCCTAGTATACCTGGGGGTATAAACTTGAGGGGTCTCGGGGACTCCGATCTCAAGTTCTTCCTGACTTTAAGGTAGGCTTAACCCTTAACTGGCGGCACCCGGCTATTGTCGAGTTACATAAATGTGGCCTATGTGACGGGTGCCGGCTATTGTCGAGTGCAATTTTGAGCACGTAATGTACTCTGAGAGAGAGCGGAGCAGTGGGAGGAGCGTAGGTTACCTCATGACTGCTCACCACGGTAGCCGTGGAGCTACTGAGCTGTACTCCTTTGTACTCCACCCTCTCTCACTCGTTTCACACGTAATAATGTAAGAAAATTACGGTATTTTACCGATTTTGCCCTTCGGTTGCACGATCGTTGCAAGACAACCAGTGATCGTAGAAGGATGGTTCTGGTGTCATTGGAAAGCTGAATTAACGCCCTTTCAGGGATGCATACTTGTATTACGCTCTGGCTCTTGTTTATGCATGAAAACGAGCACGGAAACAAGCTCGTTTACGGTAAAACCCCCTGCTGGGTGGCACATCAAATATACTCCTCCACCCGCTCTTAAGGTGTTAATGATCCTTATGGGTCGATAGCTTCTAAAGTCCTATCAACTAACTAACGAATCATACATTCTCATGTACACTGATCAGTACCAGTAAAATATTGTGGTTAATATCATTTCTATGTGAATGAGGGAGACAAAAGGCATAGCTGCCTGCAGTGAGTGCCTCCCCCAGATTTCAAAGAGTGACAGGGCCGAAATCAAGGGACATTCGAGCTAAAATGCCTGGACACACGGAGTTTGAAGCAATTTAAGTCATAGGAAGAGGGAAAGACTGATTCTGGGAGAGAGTTCCAGAGCTCAGCAGTTGAATAGAAGAAAGTCTGAGAATAGCATTTCACTCTTGGGTTGGAGAGTTGCACAGAGTAGGGGTGGGATTGTATTGCAAGGTAGTACCCTATGTAGAGGAGGTGGTATACAATGGGAAAGCTCCGAGGAACACTGATTATTGTAGTAGCGATAGAATAGTGAGAGAGATGCAACATTGCGGCGAAGAGAGAGAGATTGCAGAGAGTTGGTGAGTGAACGGGCTATCAGTATATGTTCCGTTTTGTTCTGGCTATCAGTAGACGATTTTATAAGGCTTTGGAAGGAATTTTAGAAGCCAGAGGGTTAATTGAGATATATTTTACCTCTTTGATTCTTATAGAACCTTCGAAATCTGACTAAATTCGTCTAATGATAGTCTGAATAAAGGGAAATCAAGGGTATCCTACTATTGAAAGTGTTAAGGTAGAAGATTGATATAGATATGAAATCTTTGGTTGTTAGAAGTAATTCCAAAGTTGTATAAAATCAGCTAATGTTAGTAAAGATTAATTTAGAATAGATATCATGTTACTGAAGGAGTTAGATAACATGAAATTTTGAAGTTTGATTCCAAAGGGACCTTCGTAAACTACATAGAATCGACTAATGTTAACCTCAGCACAATACAATAGAATTCACCCGTGTTGAAAAATGTGTTTCACCCTATATACGTTAGGGGTGGTCTTTTTTATCTCATGTTACGCCCCATTACTTTGGCGACTTTAAGACTTTTCACCCGATTAGTTTGGTGATTATAAAATGCTACACACTATTCAGGTGCGATATGTTTTCATCTAGGGAAGCGACATCGCGCCTGCAAATTATGCCGGGAGTTATAGTCACTATCTTAGGATTAAGGGGAGGTGTGGCAGAGTTGTCTTGCCACTGGACTGGTAATCCAATGGACCCGGGTTCGAATCCCAATATGTCAATGGAAAGATATTATTGGGATGGAATTTGTGCTGTACCTAGTATCAGTGCATTACCACAGCACACCGAAATGCCAAAAAAATACCCTCATTGTTCCCTGATTAACCCTTAACTGGCTCCGCGCAACATATGTCGAGTGAAAGAAATTTGGACTAAGTGGCGGCTCACAACATACATAAGTCGTGTGCCATTTTCAGCTCGTAATGTTGCTGAGAGAGAGAGATAAGTGGTGGCAGGAGATTAGCGAGCGTATGACTGCTCCAGACCACCGCGGTGGACCAACTGACATGAATCCCACCCTCCTCCACCCTCTCACACTCGCTACACAGGGAATTATGTAGGGAAAGTACCGAATTACATGATTTTTGCACTCGTGTTGCGCGATTGTTGCAAGAAAACTAGTGGTCGTACAAGGATCGTTGGGGTGTCATTGGAAAGCTCTGTTTATGCCCTTTCAGGGATAGATACTTGTTTTACGCTCTGGGTCTTATTTAGGCATGAAAATGATCACGTAAACAACCCTATTTTGGGTAAAAACACCCCGCTGGGCGGTACATATTAATTACCGCCTAGGCCGCTCGTTAGGTGTTAAATTGCATTGTATGAATATTCCCATATTCAAAAATATGCTACAGGGGGGCATTGCCTAGTGAGTTAATTGCTCAATAGGTGGCGTTCTGAGAGTGAGGGTCCGAGTGTGGGGAGTGAGACTGTGAAGCGCAGAGGCGAGGCGGCTTCAGAGATGAGATTGCTTCGAGCCGTGAAGCTTCACATGTCTCACTCCCTAGACGGGAGCAAGACCTCACGGGCCTCACCGTGTTCAGCGGTAGAGTGTAAAGGCTATCAGCCTATGCCCGAGAGGGAGTAGTTGGAATATAGAAAAAAAAATAAAATAAATAATAGCTGCTTGTAGAGTTATAGTAGGTATTCTGCCACCACAGGCTACCAATAATTATAGGTAATGAAAAGATAATATAAGAGGAACCAGACACTTGTTATATTGAACAGGAACAGGTTTATCTTGAATTTCAGTAATGATGAATATAGAAACAATATCTTGATATAAGAAAGATGAATATAAGTAAGTCTTGAATTTTCTGGAACAGAGTATTTAATAGGTGTGTAACGCGTATGTTCTACATGTTGAGAACAGTAGAACTCTCTGGGGGATCTGGAATATATCTTGGTGCGTCGATTTTTCTTCTAGTGTGCAGTCATTGTGAGGGCTTCTTGGCAAGTGTGTAGGTATCGGTCATTCTACCATTACCTGGGCGTGATCTGGAACTGGTTAATACTGATTCTGCATGTATGCTGTTTCCATGGTAGATTTATAATCAACGTGACCTATGATTTGCCTCGTGACGTGGGTGATGGAATGGTGTTAATGATTGATAAACAGATTCTCAAGAATGGAAGAAACTTTCTTACTACCGAGAGGAGTGTACAATCACCTGATAACATATATGTGTCATAAGTAATTCCATTGTAATATACTGTTTACACCTCTACAGTATTAAAATAGTATTAATATTCCTATATAAAGTATAACGAGTAACATATATTTTTTACCGATTTTTTGTTTTAAATGAGCTTGGAAGTGTGTGTGTGTGGTGGTGGGGGGTTAATTAAGCATGGATGGAGTCTATATATAACTTGCTTGAAAAAGCCAGAGGCAGTCAAAATCAACATACTCTCCAACCCCAGCATAAAACGTTATTCGCAGTCTTTCTTCTATTCAACTGCTGAGCTCTGGAACTCTCTCCCAGAATCAGTCTTTCCCTCTTCCTATGACTTAAATTGTTTCAAACTCTGTGTGCCCAGGCATTTTGGCTAGAACGTCCCATTATTTTGGTCCTGTCTTCAACTCTGGGGGAGGCACTCGATACAGGCAGTTCTGCCTTTTGTCTCCCTCACTCTCATAGAAAAAAAAGTACTATAAAGCTCCACACGTCGTCTGGGCTAGTATTAACCCACTGAACCCCAGCGACGACAACGTGTCGTCGTCAATGTATGTAACGCTAAACCCCAGCGACGACAACGTGTCGTCACAGGTACTCCGGTCCCAATTACTCCGGTCCTATGGCACCTAAAGGGCTCAGATTTGTATGGGAACTGTGTAAGTATCCCACGCAACCATACCGATGGTTGAAAACTCTCAAAGTCCAACCGCGTGCGCGTGAACGCGCAAAAACCGGTATTTTGGGTGTATTTGCCTTCAATTTTTTACTCTTGTAAAATCGATTTTCGGGGGCTCCGTAGGACCAATTTTTGACCTTTTTGATAGTTTTTTTGTGGTTATTTCTTCATTCCTAACCCATTCGCTATTGTTTCTGGAAAAAAAAAAAAATTCAAATCCTGCCGGTCCCTGGTGGTACATTTATTTATAACTAGCTGGGGCTCAGTGGGTTAAGGGTGACAGACGCTAGAAAGCAGGCAGGATTCTCAACGTAGTCTGTCACCCAAAGCAATTACGAGAGCAAACAAATTTCATGGCAGTTTTACTAAGACAATATAGAACTTTGCAAAATAATTACTAGAATACAGTAGCATGTGTAAACTTCTCTTTTTCAGTGCCACTTTTTTCATTTTCTTTTTCTTTTTCATAATGAAACAAGCACATATATCTGTAATGTTTGCCTAAATAGAACACATTAACAAATCATTACTAGAATAGCACGTATACAATTGTCTTTTAAGCTGGTATATATTTATCAATTTAATATTTGTTTTGTTTTCATTACAACAACAAACACGTTCAACAGCAAGTGTGTAATTCAATTGATACATGCAATAATAATTACTAGAAAATACTAGCATGTATAAGCTTCTGTTTGTACCACTACTACTAGTTTCTTCTTTGTAATACGACAAGCTAAACTGAAATTTGGCAAGACAACAGACAGCAAGTCGAAACTGGTCTTTTAAATTCCCCCTTGTTTCAATTTCCTCTGTGTACATTCCATGCGACGACAGCAAACAAATTGTACTGTAAATTGGAAACTAATTAGACAAATCAAAGTATTTAGCAGAACACAGTGTTGCGTGTACACTGTGTTTACAATGGTATGTATGTTCTTTATTTCTCTCCAATTATATTACGGCTACAAATAAGATAATTTGTAATTTGATAATTATAATAAACAAATAAAACAGTAGCATGTGCAAACTGTACTTTGTCTTTGCCTTCATTGTTTTCCTTATATTTTTAATATGACAACAATTAATTGTAAATTATATTTAGGAAGTCAGGAGCAAAGATCACATAAATACTACTAGAACACTGTCTCATTATGTAAAATTAATGTTTAAAAACTACTTTAATCTTCTAAATATTGTTTATATTCATAATGGTTACACGGCAACAAACAAGTTAAACTGTAATTTGAGTACACTATAACAACATAAAGAAGTCATTACTTGAATATACTTGCAGTTAAAACATTCTTTTGTTATTAAAACAAAGTTCATAATTATTCAGTCTCCTCTTCTTTTCCGTACGCTAACAAATACATTACATTTAATTTGGTAATATAATAAAACATTTCTAAACATTCTGGTGGTCTAGTGGTTTAGGTGCTTGAGTGCTGCACTACTGGCCTGGGTTCGAACCCTGGCTGGGGCATGACACAAAATATGAATTTATTAGGGCTCTACTTGTATATCATTGAGGCCTTCAATGTGCCCCAGATTACTTGTATCCTTCTCTAGTACTTAGTTGCTAGTGTTTGTGTGTGAGGTGTTTGTGTGTATGGTATCTAGCTATGTGATCACGAGTCGGAGCGGGTGGTGGTGGAATGGGATATAATTCCAAATGAAGCCACTACTTTTAGCTCCTGGGTGGTCTAGTGATTTAGGTCCTGGAGTGCTGCACTACTGGCCTGGGTTCGAACCCTGGCTGGGGCATGACACAAAATATTAATATATATGAATATGAAACATTCGATTAATTATTTTTGTTTTATAGTAATTTTTGTCTAAATTATTGCTATTCTCTTATTTTGTTTATAATTATTTCTAGTACCTCATAAACAGAATCAGTAAAATAATTACGCTAAAGTATAGCATCAGTAATGATAATTATTATTTGGTCAATTTTTTTTTTCCTCTGTGTTTCTAAGCTATCCCGACAGCAAACCAAAGTCTTCTTGATTCTGCTAACCCCATAAAGGACTTTCAGACGGGTCAATATATGGTTGAATATCAAGATTTGGTTCAAAAGTGTTTTTAGTGGATTCTGGGACTATTGGGGATTCTAAATAAAATACAAAAAATCTAGTCGAATCTGACCCCTAAAACAAGGCCATTGTTAAGATGGTTCCAAGGTTCGAATCCTTGGAGTACCAAATGTATTCACTACTTTCATTGATTCCATTAATTAGGTGTATTTGTAAGTTAATTGGTGGGTTGGCGATAATACGAATACCTCAATTACTATTTAACATAGAGAGGTGGCTTTGGTGGCTAACCCTAGGTTTCATGATTCAAAGATCCGACTAATTTAGTAAAATAATCATCCGTTAATTATGTATTGAAATATATAATTGCAGCCCAAGGTCCCAATCCACTGAATTGGCTCTGTTGAATAGTAGTCAACCTAGAGAAGCACGAATAAGAGTCTGTTGATGCAACATCATGTGCAAAATGATCTGATAATCTGCATTCACATTCTCGCTGAGTAGATACATTCATATTTGTTTTCACCAACCCACCAATTAATTTACAGATATAACTAATTAGTGAATTAAATTAAATTAATTAATACATGTGGTACTCCAAGGAATCGAACCTAGGATGCTCACACCGAAATTCCGGACACACGTCAGCTAAAGAGGTCGTTCCTGATCGAACAATTGATTCCACACTTCTTTTCCAACATTTCCTGGTAGTCACCTAAACTGGAGAGCTATCTTTGGGGGAGCTTATGAGTTACGAGCACAGTCCTTTCTCTCTTGCTCTCTTTGAAGCCAGAAACGATTTACTAAATACTGATTAATCACAATTAGCTCAAACAAAACTGGCAAATAAACCTAGTAAACCTGGATTACCTGATTAATTTGCGGTAATTTAAGTAATTTCAATCATTGTTGTGGTACTTTAAACCTACCAACATACTGAAAATACTTATCTAGGTTGACTAATATTCAACAGAGCCAATTTAGTGGATCGGGACCTTAGGCAACAATTTTATATTTCGATACAGAATTATCGGATGAAAATTGTACTGATTTATTCGGATTTCTTGAACCTTGACACCTAGAGTTAAGCCCTTCTGTACCGGCGACGTCACTTTCATTTTATTTTAGCTATATTAAGACGATTATATGCAGTTTAAGAAGGATCTGTGGTAGTAAAAAGGGCTAAGTGAGATAGTTCGAAGCCTGTTGATTGCTGGAGGCCCTTTTTAAACTGAATAAAATCGTCTAATAGTAGTCAGAATAAAGTTAAAAAGACGTTGCGGTACACAGAAGGGGTTAGACATCAAAGACGCCTCTCAATGTTGAATAGTAATTGATATATAGCTATTTCAAGCTCCCGGTCGCCTTCTATGTTGAATAGTAATTGATATATAGCTATTTCAAGCTCCCGGCCGCCTTCTATGTTGAATATTAATTGATATATAGCTATTTCAAGCTCCCGGCCGCCTTCTATGTTGAATATTAATTGATATATAGCTATTTCAAGCTCCCGGCCGCCTTCTATGTTGAATAGTAATTGATATATAGCTATTTCAAGCTCCCGGCCGCCTTCTATGTTGAATAGTAATTGATATATAGCTATTTCAAGCTCCCGGTCGCCTTCTATGTTGAATAGTAATTGATATATAGCTATTTCAAGCTCCCGGCCGCCTTCTATGTTGAATATTAATTGATATATAGCTATTTCAAGCTCCCGGCCGCCTTCTATGTTGAATAGTAATTGATATATAGCTATTTCAAGCTCCCGGCCGCCTTCTATGTTGAATAGTAATTGATATATAGCTATTTCAAGCTCCCGGCCGCCTTCTATGTTGAATATTAATTGATATATAGCTATTTCAAGCTCCCGGCCGCCTTCTATGTTGAATAGTAATTGATATATAGCTATTTCAAGCTCCCAGTCGCCTTCTATGTTGAATAGTAATTGATATATAGCTATTTCAAGCTCCCGGCCGCCTTCTTGGATGCCATCTTGAAAATAACCTCGTTTCCTGGGTCAGAACCAACTAGATTTTAATGTTATTTAGCTTGCACAATAGTCCCATAATCCACTAAACTAAACGTTTGTATCCATATTTTGGGGATTTATGTTTCTATGTGAATGAGGGAGACAAAAGAACATAACTGCCTGCAGCGAGTGCCTCCCCCAGTTTTGAAAGAGTGACAGGGCCAAAATCAAGGGAGGTTCGAGCTAAAATGCCTGGACACACGGTGTTTGAAGCAATTTAAGTCATAGGAAGAGGGAAAGACTGATTCTGGGAGAGAGTTCCATAGCCCAGCAATTAAATAGAAGAAAGTCTGAGAATAGCGTTTCACTCTTGGGTTGGAGAATTGCACAGAGTAGAGGTGGGATTGTGTTGCAAGGCGGGTACTACGTACCCGACGTAGAGGAGGTGGTATACACTGGGAAAGCTCCGAGGAACACTGATTATTGTAGTAGCGTTAGAATAGCGATAGAGATGCAACACTGCGGCAAAGAGAGAGAGATTGCAGAGAGTTGGTGAGACGGGAGATAATGATACGAAAGGCTTTCCTTTCTACTTTGTCTAGGAGTGTGGTGTGAGAGGATCCTCCCCACACATGTGAACAATACTCAATACAAGGACACAATGTGCCCCTGTACAGAGCAAGAAGCTGTGCAGGGTTAAAGAACCCCTTAAGGCGGTCGAGCACACCCAGCTTCTGGGAGGCTACCTTAGCAAGACTGGTAATATGGTCCTTCCTAGTGAGAGCAGAAGAAAAAGACACTCCGAGAATATTGAGAGAAGATGAAGGATTGATTGTTGTATTGCTGAAGAATAAGGGATCCGATTAGGTGGTTATCTTTCGTAAATTGACCTATATGCAAACTAGTACTAGAAAGACCCCTCATAATATTGTATGTATTATTTTATTTAAACAGGGCTTTTTGTAGCGTCCTCTATTTCTTTCTATTACATGATTATGCTAATTTGAATATTAATTATGCTAAGCCCATACATATCAATGCTTAACTTTATTCAGTATAGTTATAAGATTAAAGTTACATTGTAAAACCAGCCGTCTGGCTAGCTCAGTTGATAGCGTCTCTGCTTCCCACTCTGCAGACTCACGTTCAATCCCCTCAGGTTAAATAGTTTTTGTGGAATATAACCGACTGTTACCTTCTCCATTGTGCAAAGGAGATGGGTAATGGTCCCTGATTGGGTAAAGAAGGTGAAGCGCTTGTGAAACCTCAAAAGAGATACTAGCAGAAAATAAGTAACGATAATTATTTTATATTATTATTATTATTATTATTATTATTATTATTATTATTATTATGTTTGCCTTCTTTATTTGTTAGTTATGTTTACCTTACTTTAAATTGTCCGTAATTGTCTCTTCTAATTCACTTTATAACAAAATTATGCCATCAGCTATAAATGCAAGATTCCCTTCTTATTTCCTTGTCTGCTATATACATTCTACTAGATTTTAATTTAATTATCCACTTGTATTTCTTGTTTGTTTTTCCATAGTGTATCTGCTGTACATTTATACATACTGCATATACCGGTATTATGTTGTGTCTTTGCTTTCAGTTATATTTTAACTAGTGTAATTATGTTATTATTTATTTGTGTTCCCCTCCGTCTTCGTATCTTATTGTCTTCATTGATTATATTTGTTTTTGAGATGACATGGTTGGGAAACCAGGGCAAGGCTATGACTGTAGACACCCTGATCATGCCGGGAAAGGAGCAGCCTAACAACACCAGAATAGCTGTGATTAGGGAAACGAAGAGGAACAGGAGAAGACAACACCAAGAGAAGGAGAGAGACAATAGGACCCGACCAGTTTCCCAGGCTTTAATACCTGCCGGAATAGGTCAGCCTACCCCTTTTCCCAGACATACCCATGCTCTAATCTCCGGAAGTCTAGGTCAGTCTGGCCGAGAAAGGAGTTCGAGCCCGGGCCAATCACAGGGACCCCTGCTCCTCCAATGGCAGGGACAGAGACAAACGCCCAAGGCACACATTTCCCTTTACCCACCACGTAGACTCATGCGCAGCTGAGCGATAAGTTCCATATTGTACCTTGTCTTTGTCAGAATACTTCGCGTCAGACACTTTACTCGCATATGTATTATTGTCAATGATTCTTGTTTGTGTATATATATATCTGTCTATCATTGCGTATTTTCACTATTCAATTACCATGTAAGTGACAAACTGACCTTCATTAGAGAGTAAAACTAGTTAACTCTCTCAGTCACTAATTTGCTTACTTGCTATATAATATAATAGTGGAGTATAGTACCAAATAACATGTATTCTATGCCATTGAATAAATAAGAGTGTAATCTAACCTGTGTGTTTATTGTGTTATTGTTGCCTGATTGAGTAAATACTTATCATATTCGCTAAGCTTGATGTGTACCTGTTAAACACATTCCAAGTCTAAATATCCGAAACTCGGAATGATAAATAAATAATAGGCCTACTGAAGCGAGTTAGATTACAACCCGGCATAACAGTTTTCCCTTTTCTCATTTTTCCATTATTGTTATTAATATTCTTGCGAACTTCCATCATTCAATTTTTACTCTTCTCCATCTTATTTCCCTGCCTCATTTTCGTATTTTCTTCTCCAGCTCTCTACCTCCTACCTTTCATTTCAATTTCCCCTCCCCTCCTCCCAACTTCCACTCCAGAGAAGTATCCCTTATTGCCCCTTTCCCACTGGTGAGACAACTCACGATTTTCGTCGCCGATGACTTAGTTTTGTCAAATTCGCAAGAATACGTGCGACGTTCACGATTTTGACCGTTTCAAACAGATGACAAATTATACTCGGCGAAGATGTCGCCGATGTCGGCGACGCAATCGCCGACCTTCTGCGACGTAATCGACGAAGTGAGCGATGTTTCGCTGATGACCTCTGCGAGGCATGTCACATTTTCAAAAATATCTTGCGATATCCATGCGAGGATGAAATAAAACTTGCTGTATGTTCTGCGACGTCTTCAGCGATTCAAGCGATGGGTTCGGCATATTGAAACCTGGATGGGGGTAAACGTCTTAAAACAGTAGGCTGAACGGGGCCGAACGGATTATAAGCAAAGAGAGAGGGAGAGAAATAGAAAACAAAAAATACGAGGAGAGAGGGAGAGAAAGAAAAAAAAAAACAGCGAGGTGGGCTCAATGTTTGCGTTACGGCTTAAAAATTGAGCCCACCTCGCCTTTTTTTGTCTTCTCTTTCTCTCCCTCTCTCCTCGTTTTTTGTTTGTTTTCTATTTCATCCCTAGTTTCATCCCTAGACCTCCATCAAGCATATATTAAAGCACCCCCCAACACCCTCCTTCAAGATCAATTTGTACATTTGTCGATAGAAAAATATCCTGGCAGAAGGCCGGTTCCTCAAAAAGTACAGGCTCGCTATCGCTAACCAGGAAAAACTCGATGCCTAAATGACACGAAAAGTCTTAATATTGATAACGAAATGGGGTGAAATGTCTTAAAATCGCCAAACTAATGGGCCGAACGTCATGAAATATGAAAACTAATGGGGTTAACCATGAGGAAGAAAGGGGACCAGAAAAACGACCCAAAAATAAAAATATATACATGTTGACAGACTAAACACACATAACAAAGCCACTCCAACAGCTTCCTCTCTCTCCAACACCCCTTCTCCCCTCTCAACACTCTTCTCTGAGCTAGTGCCGATACAAATGGCCAGTCCTGTATAGAATCGTGAGGTTCAGAGTCGTAAAGATTCCAGGACGAGCTCCATAGAAAATGAATGAAAATGAATGGCTCGCTACCGCTCACCAGGAAAATATTGAAACCTGGATGGGGGTAAACGTCTTAAAACAGTAGGCTGAACGGGGCCGAACGGATTATGGGCAAAGAGAGAGGGAGAGAAAGAAAAAAACAACGAGGAGGGAGAGAAAGAGAAAATAGGGAGGTGGGCTCAATTAGGCTAAGCCGTAACGTAAACATTGAGCCCACCTCCCTGTTTTCTCTTTCTCTCCCTCCTCGTTCTTTTTTTCTTTCTCTGCCTCTCTCTTTGCCTATAATCCGTTCGGCCCCGTTCAGCCTACTGTTTTAAGACGTTTATCCCCACCCAGGTTTCAATATTTTCCTGGTGAGCGGTAGCGAGCCAACATATATATATTCTTGTTTTGAGAGCAAGCTAAATTTGTATATTTTTCGATAGAAAAAATTCTCCGGCGAAGCCGGATTTCTCCATATAATGCTGGTTCGCTATCGCTTGCCAGGAAGATATCGATACTTGGATGGGTATAAACGTCTTAAAACAGTTGGCTGAATGGGGCTGAATGGATACAAACCAGAGAAAGAGAGAAAAGGAGAGAAAAAAAAAAAAAAAAAGGTGAACCCCCGAGGAGAGGTGCATAGAAAAAAGGGTTCATCAGGTTCACTATAGGCCTAATCATTTTGTTTTACCCACCTCGCCGAAGGTGCTCTTTGGCATCGTCGATGGATGTACTCGGAACATCTGAGAGCATCGGCGAGCATCCATGCAGGTTGCAAAGTTTTTTTTTGTGCGAAACCCTCCGCGATGTCTCGCCGATGTCGCAGATGATGATCGCAGAAGCCCTCGCAGATCCCTCGGCGATGCTCGACGATGCTTGCGAGGGCAACCAATCCTCGTGAGTCCTCGTCCAAAATTTGAACGGTCCGAACATTTGCGACGACCCCGCGAGGAGGGCCCTTGCGAGGCCTTGAGAGTCAAACGATTGTTCATGAGAGGTGTTGAGACATGTCACGAATGTGCCAATTTATTGGTGTCGGCGACGAAAACGTGACTAGTCTCACCAGTGGGAAAGGGGCATTAGGGGGGTTTGGGCTTTGCAGTCTATTGAAATGGAAAGTTTTAGACTTTTAGTGATATAGCCGCGACATCTTATATTGTATGCTGACTATTGCACATTGAAAAGCATAAAAGGTCTGGAAAAGGAATAGGCAAGGTGCAGTTTTCTTGATTGTGATTTACATTTGTTTTTCTTTAGTATGCCCTTTAAAAATGTAAGAACATAAAACAGGCAAATCTAAATATAATGGGTATATTTATATTGATATACAGTACCTTTGATTTGTTAATTACCTTCTATACTTATAATAGAAGGGTTTATACCTACCAATATATCATTAAAGGGTAAATTGCCATAGACATTTGTAATATTTTTTTTTATTTTTATTCTCTAAACTCATTTTGTATAGTGCATCATTTAGGGACGTGTGAGTTTTTGGGTCTTTTGTAGGGATAATGTATATATAATTTTGTAATTAGTCACCATTTTGTATACTCTGTATATTCTCTTTTACCTATTACTAGGGGAAGATTGGTGTATTTTTAAGGGGGGATGGTTCACTTTTTGGGCGATTTTTGCATGTATTCATCATTGTTTCTAGTTTCCTCCCTAGACCTCCATAATTTTTGCATGTATTCATTATTTTTTCTAGTTTCCTCCCTAGACCTCCATCAAATTAAAAAAATAATAATATCCATTAGATCCCCCTTCTAGATTAATATGTACATTTTTCGGTAGTAAGATGTCCCGGCCGAAGGCCGATTCTTTCAACATTACAGGCTCACTATCGTTCGCCAGGGAAAAAATCGACACCTAAATAGCACGAAAGGTCTAAATATTGACGAAGAAATGGGGCGAAAGGTCTTAAAATCGACTAACTAATGGGGCAAACATCTTAACATCTGAAAACTAATGGGGCTAAACATGAGGGAGAAAGTGGTCCAGAAAACCGGCCCAATGTCCCCTTAATGGCCGGTTGAATATCTGTGTTGATTTGTAATATTTTTAGAAATCGATTTTAGGAGTATTGTTGGTTGTTGGAAGGAACATAATAATATAATTAACTCTTTATTAACGTTTGTATTCTCACTAGATCTTAAGGGAGCCCACCTCGCCCTTTTTTCTTTCTCTCCCTCTCTCTTTGGCTTATATCCATTGGTCCCATTCAGCCTACTGTTTTAAGACGTTTACCCCCATCCAGGCGTCCATATTTTCCTGGCGAGTGGTAGCGATCAAGCATGTATATATTTTTGTTTTGACAGCAAGCTAAATTTGTATATTTTTCGATAGAAAAATTTCTCAGGCGAAGCCGGATTTCTTCATACAATGCTGGGTCGCTATCGCTCGCCATGAAGAAATCGACACCTGGATGGGGATAAACGTCTTAAAACAGTTGGCTGAATGGGGCCGAATGGGTACAAGCCAGGTAAAGAGAGAAAAGGAGAGAAAGATTAAAAAAGCCGGTGACCCCCCTTAATATCCATAACATTGTCTAATGCTATCCCGAATTAATGTAGTAGCTATTGTGTCATCCAACTGAAAGATGTATATATATATCATTTTAACTATTGGTCATCCTCGTATTCATATGTTTATCAGACTTACTAGGTTCTCAGTACACAATAACTGCTGAGCGTACAATGTGTGTGAATTTGTGTTTTGTCTGTGTTTCTTCGTTGTTTTATGTTGGGTTTTGTGTTTTTCCTGTTCTTGCTCTGTCTTGAGGCGGCCATCCCCAAGGAAAACAAAATAACAATAAAATGGAATTAAATAGAAAATAAAAATAAAAATAGGAAAAGTGGGGATTGGGCCTGAGCATATAGATAGATAGATAGATACAATGTAGTCCACCAAACTTGATTATTAAGTATGAAGCACATTATTAAATTCCTTCATTTATAAACAAAATCAACCGTTGGTAGCCAATGTTAATTACAGAGCAAGACAAATATAAGATAACTGTTATATCACTTTATCATACACAAGTGCCTATGGTTTATAAGATATACGAATCAAAGGATTATAAAACACCTCAAGTAACTTAAGCCGGTATCACACAAGCGTTTTTCCCTCAACATTTATCCTCAACACTGGTCTGGCTGCTTATGAGGTCAACATTCAAAATATTTCGGTTGTGTAAATTAATCTATCATCAGTCTAGTTTCCGATACCAATGTTAAATAATCCAGAAATGTTGCCAGAAAAATGTTGATCATCGAATGTTGATTAAAAAAGCTCTCGTGTGATACCGGCTTTATCAACGTAGTCCTTGGTGTATACTGGTGTCACATGGTCAGGTTTAGCGGAGGATTTGCACTGCAGTTTGGTATCCACTACGAGTTTTAAGCCTTTGAGTACCAGCGACGTGTGTTATATTTCAATCTAGCTATATTTAGACGATGTTTTGCAGCTTAGGAATGATCTGTGGTAGTTAAAAGGGTCGGTTGAGAGAGTTTGAAGTCTTATTATTGCTAGAGGTCCTTCCTAAGCTAAATATAATAGTCTAATAGTTAGCAGAATATTATGAAAAGGACGTCCCTGGTACTGAACGGGTTAAGCTAATTGTAACCCATTCCAGATTTTGGCGCATTTTTCTCCATATTATTTTGGGTAACATTGTACGATTTGACTGAGCATACAACGGATCAGTGGGATTTAAAGGGTTAATTGAGATAGTTCGTAACCCATTTGACCCCTAAAGATCTTTCCTAATCTGAATACAAATGCACTAATTCCCACAAGAGAATACAAAAAGCGTCCTCACATTCTATCTATCTATCTATCTATATGCTCAGGCCCAATCCCCATTTTGGGGGTAGCCGACTCAAGACAGAGCAAGAACAGGGAAAACACAAAAACAACATA
This sequence comes from Paralithodes platypus, assembly GCA_032716605.1. Lineage (NCBI taxonomy): Eukaryota > Metazoa > Arthropoda > Malacostraca > Decapoda > Lithodidae > Paralithodes > Paralithodes platypus. The sequence continues at coordinate 11,230,136 of CM064551.1, forward strand.
AAACAAAAAATAAACACAGATAAAAAACACAAACTCACACACATCCAGGTCACCCAGGAGAAGACCCAGAGACCAGGGTTACCAAGGTCGCTCCAGCACTCCCCCGGCCCCTGACCACCCGGAGAGGTTCCTGGCAGGAGATATATAGAACTTGTTGGAGTTATTGGTGACCTAGCATTGCACTCAAGAACATCTTCGAATATTTTTTGGTGAATAAAGCTACGCGAAAGTTTGGCTACTTTTGTCTTGACTTGAGATTTTTTTTTTTTGACTCCATCATGTCACTGGACGGGTCTGAGCATAGTGAGGGCACAGTGCGAGAGGCAGGCGAGGAGGTGGAGAAGGTAGAGTTGTTTAACGGCGTTCGGGTGGTGAACAATGAGGAGGATGCTCGGAGATTTTTGGAGGAGCCTGTGTCAGCGGACCGTGTGTCGGGGCTAGACCGGTAAGGACTGCAGTGTGTAGCCATGGTCTTAGGGTTTCCCGGTACTAGCGGTTTGTCGAGAGGTGAGCTGGTTACCTGTGTGCTTGGTGGGGTGCATGGGGCTTCGGGTGGAGCGGGAGCTAGGGCACCTTCGGTCCAGCCCCTATTCCACTCGACTCCTATCATGGCGCCCCCTCGGGCTCCGGAGCCGGGTACGTTCCCGCAGGCCGATGCCCGCTGGCGGTTGGGTATGCCTCTAGGTGATTCACGGTGTGGGTCCCCAATAGTAGCACCCCCTCCTCAGGGTTTGTCTTCCGAGATGTTGTTTCAGCTCGAGCTCGCCAAACTTCAGCAGCAGGAGCGACAGGCTAAGCATGAGGCTGAGCTCGAGCAGCAAAGGGCTGAGCTCGAGCAGCGGAAGTATGAGGCTGAGCTCGAGCAGCGAAAGCGAGAGGCTGAGCTTAAGTTTGAGTCTGAAAGGTATTGTGCCGATGTTGATCTAGAGAAAACTCGTGTAGAGGTGACAAGGAACCGGGTCGTCCAGGGGGGTCGAGCCCCTGACCAGTCCCTGTCGCATCTACTAAAGTTGGTCCCAGTGTTTGATTAGGAGTTACAGAATTTTTTCTCCGGTTCGAGAAAAAGTGCCAGGAACACCAATGGCCCGAGGAGAAGTTGGCAGCCCTTGTTTCTTCACGATTGACGGGGAAAGCACTCAAGGCGTACGATGCTTTGCCCCTAAATTCCTGTGTGAATTACGAGTTGTTGAAAGAGGCTGTCCTGAGGACGAATGAGCTACAGCCAGAGACCTATAGGCTGAAGTTTAGGGCGGTTCCAAAAAGAAAGGAGAGTACTTTCCAGGAACACGCTGGAGAGCTGTCAGATGCATTTGAAAATTGGTTGAGGTCGGAGAAGGCAACTACTTTTGATTCAGTAAAACAATTAGTGTTGCTGGAACAATTTTTTAAATGTACTGGCAGTGACTTGACTCTTAACCTGAAAGAAAAGCGACCGAAAACTCTACAAGAGGCGGCTGAGCTGGCTGACCTCAGGTTGTCATTGACTCGTGGGTGCGGGTCTGCACAGAGAGCTGAAGCAGGTAACAAGGGGCGTACCACTCCACCCCCCCGAATTAATGACACAAATAATTATCCATTCAAGAGTACTGTTGCCAATTATGATCCCAAGTCGAAACCCTTCCCGTTAAAGAAAGGCCAGGGCCCTTACCCATCTCAGGGGAAGTCCAAGAGTGAAGTGGAATGTTTCAAGTGTCATAAGAAGGGGCATATTGCGCGCTCATGTCCGAGCGCACCGCCTACAGCAGTGGTGTCACTAGTGAGCAACATTGGCGTGTCTTTGAGGTCTTCCGCGTTTGCCCGGGGTAAACAGTCGGTTGCGAAGTCATCGCCGGTGCAGAAGCAGCAGGAGGGCTCGTCACCCGTCCGTGATGTTTTTTGTGGTCATAGGGGGCACGGCACTGTGAGGTGGGCTGGTGTGAAGCATAGGCTTGAGTTGTTGCGTGATACGGGCGCTTCCCAGACACTTGTTAAGAATTTCACTGGCAAGCCTATTAACGCGGCTCGGGTTGTCGTGGTTCAAGGCATCAATGCTACGCGGTCTTACCCGCTGGTCAGAGTGGAGCTTGAGGTGAACGGTGTGACACGGGAGTTGGATGTGGGTGTGCTGGAGAAATTGCCAGTTGAGGGGGTCGACCTCCTTCTCGGCAACGACTTTGCGGTGCCCACTTCCGAGGTTCCACCCTTAGTCGTTGCCGAGAGGGCGGCCGACACGAGTAGGGAGGGGCAAGAGTGGCTTGAGAGGTGTCAGATGCCGCAGATGGCTTGTGCTGTCACCAGGTCTCAGTCCGCTCAGGTGTCACAGCCTAGTACCCAAGTTCTAGACCAGCGGAGGAAGGATCGGAAGGAGAAAGTCAAGGCTGGTCAGGTTGAGAGTTTGGATCCAGCGACACTCCTTGGTGACTCGGTACTTGCACCCATTATGAGGTCCGGAGTGACAGAAACGTTCCCAGGCGAAGCAGGCAAGGCTTGAGCAGCCTAGTATTGGGGGTGGCCACAAGTTGCTTCAGGAGCACTTAGATAGGTTGGCACCCTCGGATATATGTCGGTTGCAAGAAGAAGATCCTGGGCTTGAGAGTTGTGGGAATGGGGCTATTAAACTCGACGAGGATGGGGATGCAAAGTCGGGATATTTTTTTCATGTTGGGGGAATCCTGTACCGCCGTTTTTTGGATTCTAGACGTAGTTGGGATGGTGGGGCAAGAGTGGTTGACCAGTTGGTGGTTCCTGAGAAGTGTCGTGATAGCCTGTTGCGGTTGGCGCACGATGTTCCATTGGCAGGTCATTTGGGTGTGAGAAAACCTTGGCTTCGTTATCTAGGTTGTTCTGGTGGCCAGGTATTAAAGCCCAAGTTTCGGCCTGGGTGGCGATGTGTGGTACCTGCCAGAGGGTGGGAAAGCCCAATCAGAGCATACCTAAGGCTCCGTTGCACCCAGTGCCTGCTATTGGTCCGCCCTTCAGCAAGGTTATCATCGACATGGTAGGCCCTCTGCCTCCCACTAGTGCAGGTAACAGGTTTTTGCTAACCCTCATGGATAAGTCTCCACTCGCTACCCTGATGCATACCCTATGAGAAATGGCAAGTCTAAAACTGTTGTGCGAAATTTGCTGTTGTATTGCTCGAGGTACGGGTACCCGCAGGAAATTCAGTCGGACCAAGGGTCGAATTTCACGTCCACACTCTTCAAACTGACCATGCAGCAGCATGGGATCAGTACGGTTGTCTCTTCAGCTTATCACCCAGAGAGTCAAGGGGTGTTGGAAAGATGGCATTCCACTTTGAAAAGCATCAGGTTAGAGGTCCTCTGAGCATGGTTAGAGAGATCTGGGAAGGGACTGTGCAGCCCTGTTCTCTAATTAAGTATGTCCTCGAGAGTAGAGACAGGATGCTGAAAAGCCTGGAGTTGGTAGGGAGAAATTTGGTAGATAATCAGGCCTTGATGAAGGATCGTTTTGACATAAAAGCAAAGCTCCGGGAGTTTGTGGTTGGACAGGAGGTTTTGGTCTTATTGCCCTTAGTAGGCCATCCCCTGTCGGCCAAGTTTGTCGGTCCTTACAAGGTCGTGCGGAAGTTGTCTGACCTAGATTACCTTGTGGCTACTCGGGATAGGCGGAAGAAAAATCAGCTCTGTCATGTGAACCTGTTAAAAGAGTTTGTGAGGCGCCCACCTGAGCAGCCTACTGTCCCTGTGTTGGTCTGCAGCGGCCAAGGTGGAGAAGGAGAGGGGGGCAGTGAGGCACAGATGGAGGAGAGTTGGGATTTTCATGTCTCGGCGGATCAGCGGGCGGGGAACACGAACCAGGTGGCTGTGGATGTGCTGGAGCACCTGCCTGAGCAACAGAGTGCAGCGATCCAGCACCTGTTCTGTTCATACCCCACTGTGTTTGCCGAGCACCCAGGCCTCACAACTCATGCGGTGCATGATGTGGACGTTGGAGACCACCCCCCCTTTAAATCAGTGCCCTATCGTGTACCTCCCATTAAACTTCCGACTCTCCGAGCAGAGTTAGGCTACATGTTGGAGAGGGGGCTGATAGAAAAAGGGGCGGTTAGGTGGACATCTCCCGTCACTCTGCAGCCTAAGCCAGACGGCAAGGTCAGGTTTTGCATTGACTTCAGGCGGTTGAACGGCTTAACTCCCACCAATGCCTACCCTCTTCCCCGCGTAGATGACAGTGTTGACAAGATCGGGTGTGCACGTTACCTCACCAAGGTGGATCTTGCCAAGGGTTACTGGCAGGTGCCGTTGTCTGAGCGGGCGAAGCAGGTGTGCAGGTTTGTGGTGGATGGGAATACTTACTGTTGCAACGTTATGCCGTATGGGCTGAAGAATGCACCTGCAACTTTCCAATGCCTGGTGAACGAGTTAGTGGTGGAGATCCCTAACTGCACCGTTTATCTAGATGATGTGATAATTTATGACAATGACTTTGAGAGCCATTGCGAGCACATCGGGGCACTGTTCAGGAAGCTGAGTGAGGCTCATTTGGTGGTCAATCTGGGCAAATGTGATTTTGTTCGGGCAAATGTGATTTTGTTCGGGCAACTGTGCAGTATCTGGGGTTTGTGGTAGGGTTAGGCCAGGTGTGCCCCCCCCTTACCAAGACACAGGCTATTAAACAGTTCCCCAGGCCGACCACCAAAAGACAGATCATGAGGTTCTTGGGCATGATTGGGTATTACCGCAGATTCATCCGCGGATACTCCTCGGTGTTGGCTCCTCTGACGGACTTACTTGCAAAGACAAAAAAGTTTGGGTGGGCACCTGAGTGTGTGAAGACTTTCTCACTGGTGAAGCATCTGTTGTGCACTCACCCCATACTCAGGGCCCCCCGACTTCTCAAGACCTTTTCAGCTAGCGACAGATGCTAGCGGCGTAGGGGCTGGTGCCGTCTTGTTGCAGACAGATACTGAAGGTGTGGAACACCCAGTAAGCTTCTTTTCAAAAAAGTTCAACTCAGCCCAAAAGAACTATTCAGTAGTAGGGAAGGAGCTTCTGGCTATTGTGCTGGCGCTCAGGCACTTTTAGGTGTATATTCCCACTTTTGGCCCAGTCGTGGTGATTTACACTGACCACCACCCTTTGAAGTTTTTGAATCAGTTCCACAACCGGAATATGAGGCTAACTAGATGGTCTTTAATGTTGCAGGAGTATAATCTGGACATTCGCCATATTGCCGGTTGTGAAAATATGATAGCTAACTGTTTGTCCAGTGTGGAGGACCCAGGGTAGATCACCACAGGTGTGTTTGGTGGAGTGGAGAAAAATTAGGCTTGCCCCTGTAGTGCAATGTCGCCAAAAAACACTATTAAAAATATAAAAACCTCACATAAAAAAAAATCATTTTGATAGTATATAAGTGCAGTATATCACAGCAAGAATCTAAGACACTCTGAGTTGTTGTCTTAGTAGGCTAGGCTTGGTGAAGCTTGCTCGTTGAGCGTGATATAATTATTATGATGCTATTATTTTAGGGAAGTGTTGTGCAGATTTGTTTTTATAATGCAGTGTTTCATGTTTGTGATCGTGCCTTGTTTTCACAACTTGGGAGAGTAGCTGGGTGATGCGGGGTTGGTGGGCATTCTGTCTGGTCAGATGTGGAGTTCACCTGAGGCTGAAACGTCCCACATCTTGGGTGGGGTGTTACGCTGGCCAGCTTGCCAGAATGCACTCGTAACTCGCTAGCGCTCGCCAGGGCAGTGAAATGTGCTACAATAATCGTAGAACGATGTTCTTTCTTTCATAGAGTTCATGTTGTCGCAGACAGATCAGTGGTGGTCTTTATTCTTGTCTGTGACACTTGGAAGTGTTTTATATCATTGATAGAATATAAGATGCATTGTGTGAAGTTGTAGGGAGAAAGAGAGCGAGCCGCGTGGTGGTAATATGTGCGTGTGTATGTACGTGTGCCTCCCTCGCTCGGAGGAGTTTCCCACGCTCGTGATTGGCCGGCGGGCCTGACGCGTCATATGACGTCTGCCGCTCATGACGTAGTCGTCTGTGATTGGGTGCTGCTGCCTTTGTTAGTGCTGGGGGGCTCCTGCCCACGTTTCTCCTGCAGAGCTTGGCACAGCGTACTTGGTCCTACATGTCCTTTGCAATCTGTCCCCTCATCTAACCCCCTGTACTACTATTTCTCTCTCTAAACTTCTTCTTTTTCATACTTCTCTCTTTATTCAATTATTTATCCCTTCTGGTTCTGCATATGACTTCCATAGTCGGCCAGTCGTATTACCAGCACCAGTTCTCCATATATGTTTGCACTAGCTTTAGGGATTATTAGAGTCATAGTCAAATGGTATCATAGAATTGGGGTGCTTCTAATTATTGAGTTGTTCTTTCCTACTATTTAATGCTAGACAGTGGAGGGTATCTTTGGTCGTTGTCTGAGTTATGTATGTGGCAAGTCAGAGCCTGTACAACATCGACGAAGCTAGGTAGCCTGTAACCCTTGTGCATATTTTTCCTTTGCGAGTGTAGCAGTATACAGGTGAAGGGCTTTTGCCTACTCTTACCTGTATGCTTGCTACCTCATTTTGTTGACCTTTGTGGAGCGCCAGGGCAAGACCAGATACTAGAGATCTGGACTTACCAAGAGAGCCTCCAAGTCACTTAACGTAACATAAGGGAAATCTGTTCAAGGGGAGACAGTAGGCTACGAGCATGCTTGCGCTCTGCCTAGTTTCCTGATACCTTTTATGCCACTGCTAGACTTTATTAGTGAGAAAGACAGCATTGTGTTTAGTAACTTTCATTGTATATGCTTTATGAATTATTCACGCCTTATTTTAGCCTAGGTTGATGCATAGTGCACAACCCAGTTTGGCCGTTACGCTGGTTAAGGAAGTACTGTTTTTGAGTGGTTATTATTAGTTCTGTCACAGAGTTGTTGCACTCCCTTGTTATATATATGTATCCTACTTATTGGTGTATTTAAGATACACACTTTGGTGTCCTGCCCCTGCATTATTTCTGTTCTATATTAACGAGCATCTTAGAGCATCAGACTTTTTCAGAAGATTCCTTATCTGATTGCTGTAGAACTAGACTTCCAGTGTTTTCATAGAGCATTGAAGAGTTTAGTGTTGAGTACAGACTCACACTAAAGTTAACGTAAGCATATTTTCCTTTATTAACCCTTAATTAGCGGCGAGCAACATAAGTCGAGTTAAATAAAGCTGGACTATGTGGCGGTGCTCGACATAGGTCGAGTGGCAATTTCAGCACGTAATGTTGCTGAGAGAGAGAGACAAGTGGTGGCAGGAGAGTAGCGAGCGTATGACTGCTCCAGACCACCGCGGCGAACCTACTGACACGAATCCCACCTCCCTCTCTCACTCGCTATATACGGAATTGTATGGGGAAAGTGCCTAATTACATGCTTTTTGCACTCGCGTTGCACGGTTATTGCAAGAAAACTAGCCATCATAAAAGGATCGTTATGGTGTCATTCGAAAGCTCTGTTTATGCCCTTTCAGGGATAGATACTTGTTTTACGTTCTGGGTCTTATTTAGGCATGAAAATGATCACGTAAACAGCCCTATTTTGGCTAAAAACACCCCGCTGGGCGGTACATATAAATAAACCGCATAGGCCGCTCTTAAGGTGTTAAATCTTATATAGTTTATTCAAGCATTGTTATTACTTTAGAGCATTTTCGTAACGTAAGTACCCCTGTTGTGAGTTGGCTTTGCCGTCATCGGAAAGCCTTTGTAGAAGTGCACTAAAACCTAGTTAATTGATACCCCGTTATCCAGTAGATTAACTCTGGAGGGTTTTAAGTGTTTTGTTCACCGGCGTATTAGTTCGAGGGTTTGGAATTAGCGTACCGTTGTAGTAGATATAACAAATGGCCGTTGTTGCAGATATAGCCTATCATCTAGTCCATTATTAAGTGCCCTTGTTTATTTCGTAGTGCCGGTCGTAACATCATTCACACCATCACCTCCGTTAGTTAACATGGTGACACAAGGTTACATTGTTTCTGTTGTAATTGTTGATACATTACTTCCAATTGTGTGTTTTAATGAAGTACATGTCTGTAATTTGTTAAACAATAATCTATAACTCCAATTAATAATATCTACACTGCATCATATTATTATACTAATACATGTTGAAACAAACTGCCTGGGGAATTTAGTATATAGTGAAATCACAACAAACACTTTGGCTGAAGAATCTTTAAATTATTTTATTTCATATTCAGCAGGAAGTTGGTTAAGTACTGTAAATATATCTCAGAGCGAAGAGTGTATTATTTTTTGTTCCTGGTATACAACAGGTTCGCCCCTACATGAACACTTTTCGCGTATAAGCTATATACGAACACATGCACATTGTGTTTGTGTCTATCTATAGCTATTCATTTCACGTGGAAGAAAGAAAATGGTATTTTATGATATGTAACCAACCCTCGCATTTACTTTTCACAGCAGGAATTTGAGAAATATTGGATTGATAATTATATACAGCAAATTGGTTAGTGTATACAGCTAGTAGCTACAAATAATAAAATAATAATTAGGACAAAAAGTAACTGTTTACAATTATATTCCACCGTTTATTAATAAGGTTATATTAATAGTGCTCTTAGTTTAATGATGTGTTGCATGGGAAACCACAAACTTTACCGGTACTCTTATTGTTGGATAAGACGATCTTCAAACCCAAAACATTTCCGCTGCGTGTTTAACAATACCTCTACCAATCCATTGTAAATCTAATATCTTTGGAGGACAGCCTAATTGTATTATTACTATTACTATAATAAATAATTAAATGTTTTATCTTATGATCTATTTGGCCCAATGTGAATTATGTTGAAACGCCTATAAACTAAATGGACATTAAATATTTAAAGTCATAAAGGGCCAGCAATAATCATATTTACATTATGTGAATTCCCAAATGTTCAATATTTACAAGATTCCTTAACCATTACATCTACTGTATATCCTACTTCATTATCCCTTATTATTATTATTTTTTCTCCATGGTTGGTGTTTATTAAAATTGTATGGGCATGAATCTCTTCATCCAATTAACGCCACGATTATGGGGTTTAACTCATTCAGTAGCGGTGATATTTTTGTCATCCTATTCTGGCAAATATTTGACGATTGCATTGAGCTATTTAAAACGTTACAGACTATCGCAAATAATACCTTAACCACAACAGCCCCTATCTTATCTACCGGTACATATAATAGTCTGAACATAGCTAGAGTGAAATATATAAAATGTTCCCGGCACCGAAAGGGTAAATAAAAAGTCACTATTCATGGTCTAGGTAAGATTCACCAAGGCCCGCTGCTCTATGATATAGACATTCATCTGCTATGCAACGATATCCCTTAAGCTACTTCACTTGTGACTAATATATTTATATATATATATATATATATATATATATATATATATATATATATATTTATATATATATATATATATATATGTTAGTTCTATAAATATGTCATGTTTAAGGAATTATAGTATGTTTTGTCTTAAAAATTTCCACCGCCTAATGTTCGACTTAATAATTCGTGTCTTATTTAATATACCCAAATGTCATGCCATATTGGCATTTTGCCCAACACTATAATGCAACAGAGTCGAAATTAATGTTGTGTAATTACATGCAATATAATATTATATTTGACTGAACTGCATTTATGTATTTGTTTATGTTAATCGAAGGGACAAGACAAACGAGACCCACCCTCGTGAGTCCATTTATCCACTTCCAGGTGGCCTCGCCCAATACTTTAATCTCAACCTCTCCAGTGAATGGATTACAGTTATTTTTAACACCTTACGAGCGGCCTATGCGGTTTATTTATATGTACCGCCCAGCGGGGTGTTTTTAGCCAAAATAGGGCTGTTTACGTGATCATTTTCATGCCTAAATAAGACCCAGAACGTAAAACAAGTACCTATCCCTGAAAGGGCATAAACAGAGCTTTCGAATGACACCATAACGATCCTTTTATGATGGCTAGTTTTCTTGCAATAACCGTGCAACGCGAGTGCAAAAAGCATGTAATTAGCCACTTTCCCGATACAATTCCTTATATAGCGAGTGAGAGAGGGAGGAGGGAGCTGGGATTCGTGTCAGTATGTTCGCCGCGGTGGTCTGGAGCAGTCATACGCTCGCTACTCTCCTGCCACCACTTGTCTCTCTCTCTCAGCAACATTACGTGCTGAAATTGCCACTCGACCTATGTCGAGCGCCGCCACATAGTCCAGCTTTATTAAATACGACTTATGTGGTGAGCCGCTAATTAAGGGTTAAACATTATTATTCAGTAAAAGAAGGACGTATAACAGTTAAACGGATTTATACCATCTCAATTAACCCTTCTTAATACCATAGATCCTTCCTTAACTGCATAAAATTGTATAAATATAGCTAAATTAAGATTAGACCCAATTCCCTGGTACGGAAGGGGTTAATTTCGGAGGTAGCAGCGCTCGCTGAGGCAGTTGAAAGACGTCAAATCTCCTCAAGTATGAACATAACATGCAAGTATGTGTAATGTAATGTCACATTAATGTGTGTGACCGTTTGTTTGAGTTGCCTAGTTACGAATTATGAATAGATTAGTGTGAGCTACCGTAGTTAAGGGGGAGGTGGGTTGGCAGACGATTATTGAGAATACACACATAACCATATACTTAAAAACAAATACTATTCAATGCATTGAATCAGAGAACCAGTTATGTGTGGGTCAATTGTTTATTTTAATAGTACTATATATAAAAAAATTAACAGTGAAATAATTACTTACTCCAAATATTGGGATATATGGGCTTAATTAATCATAACATAATTAAAATATGAGAATGCAAAAGTATATTCAAGTCTCAATTGTATCTGACTTAGATAATATTATATGGTTAATATACTTCCATAATCCATATTCGAATGGATCACAATACTATATATTGTGCTAGGTTTATATATAATGGCAAATCTGAACTTGAACTATGTAAGCTATTACTATTTTAACGATATCTTATTCCATTTTAGGAAGAATTGGAAAACATGCATAAGATACATAGATTCGATGATAGAGGGAGAACAAATGACTGTTAATGAGGGAAAGGAAGGAGAGAGAGGTTATCGTGATATTTATCATCATACGGCTATAGTCAGGGCGCTGGTTATAGTCATGGTGGTGGAAACAATCCAGGGGGAGAGGCTTATAGACGTGAAACCAGAAAGAAAGAGGAATGGAGGGCTTGGCTGAGAGAGGGTGGAAGAGTGGGGGGGGGGGGGGCAGCAATGTTACCAACACAATTCGCGATTCACTGCCGGGCAGATGTAGCAGGACTTATGTCCACAATAATACATATCGACCAAGTAAATCCCAGGTCAGGCTATTCACTATTGAGAGAGGATCTACAGTAGGTGTGACTGTCTTGGAAATTGATTGGGTGTTCTGATTAGCAGTTAACTACAGTTCATCTAGAGAAGAAAACCCAGTAATTATTGTGTTTCGTTAAGTTAGTTTTTAGTAGATAGTTTATATAGTCTATAATGCTCTAATGCGGTTCCTACTAGAATATGTTGTGAAATTATGGTATCGAGAATACAGATAAAACATAGAGCGATTACACAAAGTCTAAGGTATAAGAACCGGTTTAGAGTTCTCGTTTTATTTTTTTGCTTTCCGTTGAAAACTCGTAGACTACGAGGCTAAGTTATTTAAGCATCTACAATACAAAATGTATTTGACATTGTGGACTATAGAAGCATGTGTAGTCTCAATATAAATACACCACGAAACTTAAACTATCAAGGATTAACACTATAGTGTATTCGTTGTAAGTAGGCGAGAAATCATGAACTCTATCCTCTGTAATTCAAAAAGGGCTAAAGCAAATTGGCTGTAAATCTCCACATCTATTCCTTGACTGACTCTTCCCAAATGGTAAAAATAATAGCTTGATTACTCTAGTAGTTTTGTTTTTATTCTATCTATTCTATCTATCTATCTATATGCTCAGGCCCAATCCCCATTTTGGGGGTAGCCGACTCAAGACAGAGCAAGAACAGGGAAAACACAAAAACAACATAAAACAAAAAATAAACACAGATCAAAAACACAAACTCACACACATCCAGGTCACCCAGGAGAAGACCCAGAGACCAGGGTTACCAAGGTCGCTCCAGCACTCCCCCGGCCCTTGACCACCCGGAGAGGTTCCGATCTCGGCAGGCAGACATGCAGCGGAGCCAAAGCCATAAGCCCTCCCACCACACTTCCAGGCACACCCTTCATATTAATCGTCTCCCCGGGCCAGGCACCTGATGGACTATTATCTAGTCCAACTTGCGCCCGACCCCTTACTCCAAATGACCACGTGTTCACTCAACTATTCACAAGCATTCTCCATTCACTCCTGTCCACCACCACTTCCCCTGCCTGATCTATAGTCATTCCTCTATCATCCAAAGCCTTTCTTACACAGTCTCTCCATCTCAATGGGGGTCTTCCTGCCCTTCTATCTCCCCTTGTACCTGACTCACATATTCTCTTTGTAAGCCTTTCATCTCCCATTCGTTCAACATGACCATACCAGCTCAGCACCCTTCTGTCCAGTCTGGCTGACAAATGTTCCTGCTGCCCCACTCTCCTACGTATCTCTTCATTCCTCAATCTGTCTCTACGAGTAACTCCACACATACACCTCAAGCAGCTCATCTCCATCACATCCAGCCCTCTTTTCTCCTTTTTCTTCAGAGCCCATGTCTCAGCCCCATACATCACTGTTGGCACAACAATTCCTTGATACAGTGCACTTTTTACTTTCACTCCGAGATTTCTCGTCTTCCACATACTTCCCATTGCTCCAAAAACCTTCCTTCCTTCACACTCTCTGTTTTACCTCCACTCCTGCTTATCGTTCCTCCTAGATATTTAAAACACTCTACTTGTTCCAATATTTCCCCATCCAGCCTCACATCTAGATTCACCCTATGCTCTCCCCTATTACACACCATTACTTTACTTTTATTGACGTTCACCTTCAGTTTCCTCCTTCCACAAACCACACCAAACTCTTTAACTACCCGCTGCAGTTTCTCATCAGAATCTGCCACCAATGCTGTGTCATCAGCGAACAGCAACTGATTCAACTCCCAATCTCTACCATTCTTTCCTACTAAACCCAATCCCCTTCCCATAGTTCTCCTTTTCACCTCCCTCACCACACCATCCATAAACATATTAAACAGCCATGGTGACATTACACAACCCTGTCGCAAACCAACCTTTACCTCAAACTACTCACTCAACTCACCATTTCCTATTCTCACACATGCTCTGCTCCCTTCATTAAAACTCTTAACTGCTTCTAACAAATTTCCTCCTATTTCATAAATCCTTAACACCTTCCACATTGCTTCACGGTCCACACGATCATACGCTTTTTCCAAGTCCATAAAAGCCCAAAATATCTCCTTATGCTTCTCTAAATACTTCTCGCATAACTGTCTTACTGCAAACATCTGATCCACACACCCTCTTCCCCTCCTAAAACCGCACTGTTCTTCTCCTATTGCAACTTCCGTACACTTTATTATCCTCTCTATCAACACCCTGCCATACAGCTTTCCAACCACTGACAATAAACTAATACCTCTATAACTTGAACACTCCTGCCGATCTCCCTTCCCCTTGTACAACGGCACAATACATGCACTCTTCCAGTCTATTGGTACCATTGACACAGCAAAGCACACATTGAAAAGTCTCACCAACCAATCTATTATCACATCTCCACAGCAATACCATCCAAACCTTCTGCTTTTCCCGCTCTCATTTGTTTCACTGCTTCTTTCACCTCATTTTCCTCAATCCTTTCATTCATTCCCTGACATCTGGGTGGCCTGGGTAACCTATCTCCATCCACCTCTGCTTCAATCACTGCTTCTCTTCCATCTCTTGTATTTAACAAAGATTCAAAATACTCGGCATATCTTTTCCTCACTTCAACTGGTTCCACTAGAAATTCTCCATTTTCATCTTTCACTGACTCTTCCCTCTTTTGTCCTCCTTTCCTTACTTTATTTACCTCCTTCCAGAACATCTTCTTTCGTTCTTCAAAATTTTCACTCAGCCTTTGGCCCCACCTTTCGTTTGCATCTTTTTTCGCTTCTCTAATTTTCCGTTTTGCCTCTCTCCTTTTCTCCTTGTACCTCTCCCATACCTCAACACTACCATCCTGTAAAACCCTCTCAAAACACTGTCTCTTCTCCTCAACTGCCTTTCTCACCGTATCATTCCACCACTTGCTTCCCTTCCTGATACCTCTGCCTCCTACTTTCCTTTTACCGCATACTACCTCTGCACTTGCTTTCACTCCTTCCTTAACCCGTAACTGTCGGGGCGCAACATAAGTCGAGTATAATAAATCTGGACTATCTGGCGGCGCTCGACATAGGTCGTGTGGCAATTTCAGCACGTAATGTTGCTGAGAGAGAGAGACAAGTGGTGGCAGGAGAGTAGCGAGCGTATAACTGCTCCAGACCACCGCGGCGAACCTACTGACACGAATCCCACCTCCTCCCTCCCTCTCTCACTCGCTATATACGGAATTGTATGGGGAAAGTGGCGAATTACATGCTTTTTGCACTCGCGTTGCACGGTTGTTGCAAGAAAACTAGCCATCATAAAAGGATCGTTATGGTGTCATTGGAAAGCTCTGTTTATGCCCTTTCAGGGATAGATACTTGTTTTACGCTCTGGGTCTTATTTAGGCATGAAAATGATCACGTAAACAGCCCTATTTTGGGTAAAAACACCCCGCTGGGCGGTACATATAAATAAACCGCCTAGGCCGCTCGTAAGGTGTTAAAACTGTTGTTTTTATTACTGAGGTTAAAGGTCATGATTTCACAGCGAATATACTATAGCCTACAGTAAGTGAATATACTATAGCCTACAGTAAGTGAATATACTATAGCCTACAGTAAGTGAATATTTCACAGCGAATATACTATAGCCTACAGTAAGTGAATATACTATAGCCTACAGTAAGTGAATATACTATAGCCTACAGTAAGTGAATATTTCACAGCGAATATACTATAGCCTACAGTAAGTGAATATACTATAGCCTACAGTAAGTGAATATACTATAGCCTACAGTAAGTGAATATTTCACAGCGAATATACTATAGCCTACAGTAAGTGAATATTTCACAGCGAATATACTATAGCCTACAGTAAGTGAATATTTCCTTGTTTGATAGATCTATTTCACAGCGAATATACTATAGCCTACAGTAAGTGAATATTTCCTTGTATGATAGATCTATTTCACAGCAAATATACTATAGCCTACAGTAAGTGAATATTTCCTTGTATGATAGATCTATTTCACAGCGAATATACTATAGCCTACAGTAAGTGAATATTTCCTTGTATGATAGATCTATTTCACAGCAAATATACTATAGCCTACAGTAAGTGAATATTTCCTTGTATGATAGATCTATTTCACAGCGAATATACTATAGCCTACAGTAAGTGAATATTTCCTTGTATGATAGATCTATTTCACAGCGAATATACTATAGCCTACAGTAAGTGAATATTTCCTTGTATGATAGATTTATTTCACAGCGAATATACTATAGCCTACAGTAAGTGAATATTTCCTCGTATGATAGATTTATTTCACAGCGAATATACTATAGCCTACAGTAAGTGAATATTTCCTCGTATGATAGATCTATTTCACAGCGAATATACTATAGCCTACAGTAAGTGAATATTTCCTCGTATGATAGATCTATTTCACAGCGAATATACTATAGCCTACAGTAAGTGAATATTTCCTTGTATGATAGATCTATTTCACAGCGAATATAGTATAGCCTACAGTAAGTGAATATACTATAGCCTACAGTAAGTGAATATACTATAGCCTACAGTAAGTGAATATACTATAGCCTACAGTAAGTGAATATACTATAGCCTACAGTAAGTGAATATACTATAGCCTACAGTAAGTGAATATACTATAGCCTACAGTAAGTGAATATACTACAGCCTACAGTAAGTGAATATTTCCTCGTATGATAGATCTATTTGACCAGAAATATACTTCCCTCAGTAGTAGTCATTATTATTTTCGGAAGAAGAGTTAAGGGAGCCCACCTCGCTTTTTTTTCTCTTTCTCTCTCTCTCTCTTTGGCTTGTATCCATTTGGCCCCATTCAGCCTACTGTTTTAAGACGATTATCCAGGTGTCAATATTTTCCAGGCAAGCGGTAACGAGCCAGCATATACAGTATATATATATATATATATATATATATATTTGTTTTGACAGCAAGCTAAATTTGTACATTTTACGATAGAAAAATTTCTCCGGCGAAGCCGGATTTCTCCATACCTTGGTGGTTCGCTATCCCTCGCTAGGAAAATGTCGACACCTGGATGGGGATAAACGTCTTAAAACAGTTGGCTGAATAGGGCCGCATGGATACAAGCCAGGGAAAGAGAGAAAAGAAGAGAAAGATACAAAAAAGCCTGTGACCCCCCTTAACCTCTGAAGTGTGCATGGGGGTAATTAGACACCTCTCCCTGTGCGCATGTATTCGAGGTGTTTCCGTCACTAAAATATTCATTGTACCATTAATAGCATTAATACTTATCCATATGCGCCTATTATGGGTTGATTATAAAGGTATTAACCTGAAACAATAAAACGAGTGAAAACAGGTTTGGATGGTCAAAATCGGAGATATAGCCCGCGAGTTGTATAATGTATGGGTGAGGCAAGCTGCTTTCCCACCAATTTCCCCCAAGGCCACTGAGACACAGTCGATCGATACTCTCTCTCTCTCTCTTGCATTCGCTTGCTATCAGTGATGACCATACCCTGCAACCGGATTTCTAATGTTAGCACGAAAATATACCTCAGAATAAGGGAATAACAGGGAAAATAGGTGATAACTGAAGGAGAGGAGGAAAGTGGGGAAGGAGGGGCGGTAGAGGACTGAGATTTTGCAGGGCCCAGGGGCCAAAACAAAATAAAAAAATAAAAAAATAAACATATTTTTATTTTTTATTTTTTTTATGTCAAATGTTGATTTTTTTTTCTCTGACTCTTAAGTCTCCGGAGTCTTTACGGAAATATAATCTGTATATATACAGTACTGTAAATATATATATATATATTGTTACGTATCTTGATCCTCAAGTGGTTAACTTGATGAATCTAGATAGCACAGAGATATATATTAAGGTATCAGTCAGCTGAAGGCAAAACAAAAGTAAAATCTAATAACATAAATTCCTGTTGTTGCTTCCTTTCCTTTTGGATCATAGGACTTGGTATCCTTTATTGACCGATACTCTTTAATTATGAAAAATACTGAAACTAATTAAAGTCATGTAGTATTTATAAAGAATTATTATTTAACCGAAGCTTAGTAGGCTATGGTTATGAACCGAATAAGTTATAGCTAAAGAAGGACTAGTAATTTTATAAAAAGTCTTGAAAGATAAATATTAAAGTAAGAATATTTCTGTCTCTTACCCTTTTTGAAATGAATAGATAGTTTTCTTCTATGTCCTTTTATTTATATTTAATGTAATTATTCTTGGTTCTTGTCTTACGTTAATAGTATTATATTATTATTATCATCAGGAGTAATATCAAAGTCACATAAAAAGTTAGATATATATTTAATAATTAGTTAAATTTATTTCTTAACCACGTAACATTGAAGTTTGATTAGGAGTAAATAAAGTTACAGGATCGTTTCATAGATTCGATTCAGGTCTCACTCAAATAATATGAAAAGCAAAATATAATATTTTGAAGCAAAAGAATTTTCTTCAGCTTAGAAAATCACTAGAAGTAATATTAACACAGCCATGTTAGTCTAAGGCGATATTACTAATACGAGACAATAGCATCACCGTACTAAGCACCATTAAGCAATGTAAGCTTAATTCAAAGAAAATGAAAGAACTCGTAAGTATTAATATAAAACAATAGTATTACTTTCATCATAACCCAATTACTTAAAGAGTTGCTTTAGTCCACAAGTTAGTCAACTAAAATAGTTAAGTACATAATAATAGCGTTAACGTTAATTCCCAATCAAATAGTTAAGTACATAAATAGTAGCGTTAACGTTAATTCGCAATCAAATAGTTAAACACATAATAGTAGCGTTCACGTTAATTCCCAATTAAATCGTTAAACACATAATAGTAGTGTTCACGTTAATTCCCAATTAAATAGTTAAACACATTACACACATTAAACACATCACGTTAATTCCCAATCACATATCTCACTAACCAACATAACGTAAGTGTTTACACCGAACACACTTAACACACATTTATATAATCTGACTGACAGTCACAATCCCATTATAATACTTCACCCCGTCTTCCTCCAGCTGCAAGTTCACCTTCCCCAACTCCAAATGAGACGGATTTGAATGCCCACAACTCGGGTCTTATATACCAAACAATGATGGTGTAGGAACGAATCAGGAGGCGAGTGATGGTGCGCGCTCCAATCATAGCTCCTCGAATCACATAACAGGTGTGTCGTCCACTCACAGCTCCTGGCGTCGATCATACGTCATAGCATCGGTCATCGAGGTATGGGGCGAGCTGGTATGGGGCGAGATGGTTTGCCCACTCGCTCGTTCGCTAGTCTGCTTCACCACTTGGGTAGTTTGGCTCCTTGAACTCTAATTCTAACTCTTAAATTAACATACAGGGCTCCGTATGTCAGACCTCCCCCCTAGAAAAGAGTTTAAGGAGTATAGTACATAATATTAAACATAATACATAAATAGATTCACCACCAGATTGGCAACAGCAAGATTATAATGAGGATATAATAAGGATATCACCCAAAGTAGGCAACGTCTCCAGGTACCACATCAGAACATAGCCGGAACGTAGCTGGAGCGTTATTCGAACTGCAAGGCATCTCACAGCTGAAGGCTTAAAAGCGCACTACAAAAGCATGATATTTACCTCTCTACAAGGGAGAGCTAATTGCCAAAATCCTTTCATTAAATTATACTTACTGCTGCATGAGGCCAACCTGGGAAATGCAATCTTTGATCTGTGGCAGTGGGTAGGTATCGTTCTTTGTGACAGCATTGACTTGCCTATAGACCCTACAAAACCTATGGCTCCCGTCTGGCTTTGGCACAAGTATGACCGGACTACTCCACTGGCTTAAGGCCCTAGTGATCAGTTCATTAGAAATCATAAAGTCAAGCTCGACCTGCAGTATACTCCTGCGTTGTGGCGAGACACGGTAGGGGGATAGTTTAATGGGAGTTGCATCCCCTACGTCGATGTCGTGCACGGCCAAAGAAGTGAGCCCTGGAGTATCACGGAACACATTGGAAGACTGAGATAAAACAGAGATTAGTTGGTTCGCTTGATCAGAGGGAAGATGACATAGTTTAGATGGTAATTCCCTCAAAGCCACTGAATTATACTGAAAGTTGGATAGGCTACATGACAAGTCAAAGTCTGCATGGATACCTTCAGGCTCTGGAACAGTCTGTTGCGGATCAGTAAGAGAACTGAAGACTTTGTCCGCACCAAGCTGCCCACAGGTCCTGACATTCACTGCCACAGTGGGAGAATCTGGAAGAGAGGAATCAGGGGACCTATGGTAGGGCTTCAACATATTTATATGGAATACTTGCGTGGGCTTTCTCCTGTCTGGGGTAGTTACTAGATAATCGGTAATGCTCACCCTCCGAATGATCTTATATGGGCCCCTGAACTTGGCAGATAAAGGTTGGCCAAAAAGGGGGAGCAGGACCAAAACCTCATCACCGGGCTTAAACTCCCTCTCACGGGCTTTTCTGTCATACCATTTCTTCATGGAGCTTTTAGCCACTGTCAAGTTTTGAGCGGCAAACTCACATGAGGATCTCAGCCGGGTTTTGAAATCTGAAACATACTGGAGGAGGTTTTGGTTCCCCTCCTGGCCAACTAGGCTATCCTGCAATAGTTGCAAAGGACCTCTTACCTGGTGACCGAAAACTAGCTCATTAGGGGAAAAACCCAGGGATTCAGTTGGAACCTCACGAGTAGCAAATAAAAGAAAAGGTACCCCCTTATCCCACTCAACTCCGGTCTCTGTACAATACTTACGTAACATTCCCTTTAATGTCTGATGATATCGTTCGAGAACCCCTTGACTCTCTGGGTGGTAGGTGCTAGACTTTACATGCTCGATACCCAACTCCTTCAGGGACTGCTGGAAAATGTTAGAGGTAAAATTAGTTCCTTGATCACTTTGCACCTCATGGGGGAAACCCATTCTGGTGAAGAATTTGAGCAGTTCCTTGATAACAGTTGGAGCAGAGGTAGTCCTTAAGGGTATAGCCTCTGGGTAGCGAGTTGCCATGTCCATGATAGTTAATAAATAAATGTTACCTTGGGAAGTCTTAGGCAATGGGCCTACAATGTCCACTACCACCCGAGTAAAAGGATTCTCGAAAACGGGCAAGGGCACCAGAGGATGTACAGGCACCTTCTGATTGAGTTTTCCTGTCATCTGGCAAGTGTGACACACTCTACAACACTCCACTACATCTGCACGCATTCCTGGCCAGTAAAAGTGGGATCTGATTCTGTCTAGAGTTTTTCTCACACCTAGGTGTCCTGCCAATGGTATACAATGTGCCATTTCCATGATATCTTTACGACAAGGTTTGGGGACTACTACTTGATGGACGTCCCAAGCCCCGTCATCGATTGGTCTGTGTGGCGGTCTCCATCTTCGCCACAATACTCCTCCTTTGAGGTAGAAACATTCACCACCCTCCTTCTCACATTCCTCTTCACTCACGGACCTGGCAGCTAACTCCTTGCATTCACTATCATCTCTCTGTAGCTCTACCAGGCCGCTAGGACAATTTGGAGGGGTTTCATGGTCATCGTTAGGGTCAAGATGAGCCATAAAGGTGTCAGATAAATCCACCTCAGTCACATCATCAGGCACAGTTGGAGCATCATTCACACTCTCATCATCCCTTTCATCAACCCTTACATTCGGTACATTTCTGTCTGAGGGAACTGCTACTTGAGACATTGAAAGTTTGTCAGCACACACAGGGAAAACAGTTGGCAACTCCTTGTCGAGCTCACCGGTTAGTGGCTCGTTAACAGGGGAAAGTGACAAAATGGGGTCTGGTCGGACCTTCTCACCTGCTACATCATTCCCCAAAAGGAGTGTTACCCCAGGCACAGGGATATCTTGGGACCTACACAAAGCTATGGTGGCCTCACCCTGTAGTAACTCACATTCAATTTCGCCTTTTACCAAGTATGCATAAAACTGGCCTCCAGCACCTCTCATTACAACTGGTTCGCCAGGTGGGCACTCAGTGTAAGGATTCACCATGAGGGTGCTAGTAGAACCCGTGTCTCTCAGAATTTTTACCTCATGCATGCAACCATTTAATCTCACGTTGCCAGATGAAATAAAGGGACGGTAACTGTCCTGCACTGATGGTGAAATTATTATTGGTTTAACCCTTGTGGGTTGCACCACACATGCTACTACACCCCTGTCTAGATGATTTACGTTAGCTGCTAGGTACTCCTGTCGAGAGTCCTGCATTAAAGGAACTTTTGGTGCTAGGTACTCCTTCTGTCGGGAGTCCTGCATTAAAGGAACATTTGGTGCTAGGTACTCCTTCTGTCGGGAGCCCTGCATTAAAGGCACACATGGAATTTGAGATACGGCGGCAACTGTCTGCCCCGATCTCTCGGTTTTTTCCTTGGCCCAGCACTGATAAGCTAGGTGGCCTCTCATGCCACAAAAAGTACATACTTTAGGGGATACGGGAAAGTTCCCTCTTTGAGCATTACTATTAGTTTGGGGCCCACCTGTTACCATTGCCCTGAGTCGCATTTTTAGTTGGGGGAACATTTCTATTTTGGCTAGCTGGGGAAGACGTTATAGGCTTGTGACTGGGTCCGTCAGATTTGTGATTGGGATACTTAAAATTAGAACTAGAATTATCGTAGGGCTTCTTTCCACGAAATTTGTTGTTGAGCACGTATGTGTCAGCCATGTCAGCAGCGTCGGCAAGACAATCTACCCTTTTCCCCTTTAAATGATAGGATACAGAAGAATCAATTTTCCATAGGAAATTTTCTAACAGGACCAACTCCTTCAGATCGTTGTAGCTTGTGACTTTCTTACTCTTGACCCAATGATTGAAAGTTTTAGTCATGGTCCTGGCAAATACCTTATGGGTTTCTTCTACTTTCTTCTGGTTTTTACGGAAAGATTGCCTGTAAGCCTCAGGCTGCAATTGATAGGTTTTTAAGATAGCTTCTTTGAGATTGTCATAATCCTGCCTAACTTCTGCTACTTCTGACAAATACGTGGCTCGAGCCTGCCCTGTCAAAACAGTTTGTAACATAAAAGGCCATTGATCTCTTGTCCACTTCATACCTCCAGCAACTTCCTCAAACAAAACAAAGAAATCCTGCACATTATCCTCAGTGAAAGGTGGAATGACACTAGTCATAGTTAATCCCAGAGGGGGAGCAATTTCGGGAGCATTTGTATGGACATTTAGTTGAGCCGTACGATATTGATATTCACATTGTTCGGTCGTTGCACTGGCATTTAGTCTGGCTTGTTCGGTCTTTGCTTCGGCATTTATTCTGGCTTCTTCGGTATTTATTCTGGCTAGTTCTATTTTTAGTTTGGCTTGTTCTAGTTCGAATATTTGATCACCGGTCAAACCAGGTGGCAATTGTATATCAAGTTGGCTAGGTTTACTAGGGATCCCACCAACTGCTCCGTCACCCTCCCAGCCTTCAACAGGGAACAGGTGGGTTTTTATGGTCTGAGCCACCTCTACTTTAGACATGTTTGAGACAGTTAACTGGAGATGTGAGGCAAGCACTTTCAGTTCGGATTTTGACAGACAGTCAATATCAGGGGATGTGGGTTCTGATTCTATGAAAACTCGAGCATCTTAGTTATTAATTAGTTGAGGCATGATTAATATTTGATTTTTAAGTAGTGAAACGTTAATGAAACGAATCCTGGCAAGGTCGCCACTCTTCTGTTACGTATCTTGATCCTCAAGTGGTTAACTTGATGAATCTAGATAGCACAGAGATATATATTAAGGTATCAGTCAGCTGAAGGCAAAACAAAAGTAAAATCTAATAACATAAATTCCTGTTGTTGCTTCCTTTCCTTTTGGATCATAGGACTTGGTATCCTTTATTGACTGATACTCTTTAATTATGAAAAATACTGAAACTAATTAAAGTCATGTAGTATTTATAAAGAATTATTATTTAACCGAAGCTTAGTAGGCTATGGTTATGAACCGAATAAGTTATAGCTAAAGAAGGACTAGTAATTTTATAAAAAGTCTTGAAAGATAAATATTAAAGTAAGAATATTTCTGTCTCTTACCCTTTTTGAAATGAATAGATAGTTTTCTTCTATGTCCTTTTATTTATATTTAATGTAATTATTCTTGGTTCTTGTCTTACGTTAATAGTATTATATTATTATTATCATCAGGAGTAATATCAAAGTCACATAAAAAGTTAGATATATATTTAATAATTAGTTAAATTTATTTCTTAACCACGTAACATTGAAGTTTGATTAGGAGTAAATAAAGTTACAGGATCGTTTCATAGATTCGATTCAGGTCTCACTCAAATAATATGAAAAGCAAAATATAATATTTTGAAGCAAAAGAATTTTCTTCAGCTTAGAAAATCACTAGAAGTAATATTAACACAGCCATGTTAGTCTAAGGCGATATTACTAATACGAGACAATAGCATCACCGTACTAAGCACCATTAAGCAATGTAAGCTTAATTCAAAGAAAATGAAAGAACTCGTAAGTATTAATATAAAACAATAGTATTACTTTCATCATAACCCAATTACTTAAAGAGTTGCTTTAGTCCACAAGTTAGTCAACTAAAATAGTTAAGTACATAATAATAGCGTTAACGTTAATTCCCAATCAAATAGTTAAGTACATAAATAGTAGCGTTAACGTTAATTCGCAATCAAATAGTTAAACACATAATAGTAGCGTTCACGTTAATTCCCAATTAAATCGTTAAACACATAATAGTAGTGTTCACGTTAATTCCCAATTAAATAGTTAAACACATTACACATTAAACACATCACGTTAATTCCCAATCACATATCTCACTAACCAACATAACGTAAGTGTTTACACCGAACACACTTAACACACATTTATATAATCTGACTGACAGTCACAATCCCATTATAATACTTCACCCCGTCTTCCTCCAGCTGCAAGTTCACCTTCCCCAACTCCAAATGAGACTGATTTGAATGCCCACAACTCGGGTCTTATATACCAAACAATGATGGTGTAGGAACGAATCAGGAGGCGAGTGATGGTGCGCGCTCCAATCATAGCTCCTCGAATCACATAACAGGTGTGTCGTCCACTCACAGCTCCTGGCGTCGATCATACGTCATAGCATCGGTCATCGAGGTATGGGGCGAGCTGGTATGGGGCGAGATGGTTTGCCCACTCGCTCGTTCGCTCGCTAGTCTGCTTCACCACTTGGGTAGTTTGGCTCCTTGAACTCTAATTCTAACTCTTAAATTAACATACAGGGCTCCGTATGTCAGAATATATATATATATATATATATATATATATATATATATTGTTACGTATCTTGATCCTCAAGTGGTTAACTTGATGAATCTAGATAGCACAGAGATATATATTAAGGTATCAGTCAGCTGAAGGCAAAACAAAAGTAAAATCTAATAAAATAATTTCCTGTTGTTGCTTCCTTTCCTTTTGTATCTTAGGACTTAGTGTCCTTTATTGACTGATACTCTTTAATTATGAAAAATACTGAAACTAATTAAAGTCATGTAGTATTTATAAAGAATTATTATTTAACCGAGCTTAGTAGGCTATGGTTATGAACCGAATAAGTTATAGCTAAAGAAGGACTATTAATTTTATAAAGTCTTGAAAGATAAATATTAAAGTAAGAATATTTCTGTCTCTTACCCTTTTTGAAATGAATAGATAGTTTTCTTATATGTCCTTTTATTTATATTTAATGTAATTATTCTTGGTTCTTGTCTTACGTTAATAGTATTATATTATTATTATCATCATCAGGATTAATATCAAAGTCACATAAAAAGTTAGATATATATTTAATAACTAGTTAAATGTATTTCTTAACCACGTAACATTGAGGTTTGATTATGAGTAAATAAAGTTACAGGATCGCTTCATAGATTCGATTCAGGTCTCACTCAAATAAATGAAAAGCAAAAATAATATTTTGAAGCTAAAAGAATTTTCTTCAGCTTAGGAAATCACTATAAGTAATATTAACACAGCCATGTTAGTCTAGGGCGATATTACTAATATGAGACAATAGCATCACCGTACTAAGCACCATTAAGCAATGTAAGCTTAATTAAAGAAAATGAAAGAACTCGTAAGTATTAATATAAAACAATAGTATTACTTTCATCATAACCCAATTACTTAAAGATTTGCTTTAGTCCACAAGTTAGGCAACTAAAATAGTTAAGTACATAATAATAGCGTTAACGTTAATTCCCAATCAAATAGTTAAGCACATAATAGTAGCGTTAACGTTAATTCGCAATCAAATAGTTAAGCACATAATAGTAGCGTTAACGTTAATTCCCAATCAAATAGTTAAGCACATAATAGTAGCGTTAACGTTAATTCCCAATCAAATAGTTAAGCACATAATAGTAGCGTCAACGTTAATTCCAATCACATATCTCACTAACCAACATAACGTAAGTGTTTACACCGAACACACTTAACACACACTTATATAATCTGACTGACAGTCACAAACCCATTATTATACTTCATCCCGTCTTCCTCCAGCTGCAAGTTCACCTTCCCCAACTCCAAATGAGACCGATTTGAATGCCCACAACTCGGGTCTTATATACTAAACAATGATGGTCTAGGAACGAATCAGGAGGCGAGTGATGGTGCCCGCTCCAATCACAGTTCCTCGAGTTGCACAACAGGTGCCTGGTCCATTCACAGCTCCTGGCGTCGATCATACGTCATAGCGTCGGGTAGTTTGCAGGGTCCCCTATGACGCACGCAGGTGTGAAGGCTTGTTTGTTGGTATGCGGCGAGCTAGTTTCCCCACTCGCTAGTTCGCTCGCTAGTTTGCTTCGCCGCTTGGGCAGTTTGGCTCCTTCAACTCTAATTCTAACTCTTAAATTAACATACAGGGCTCCGTATGTCAGAATATATATATATATAGTATTTTGCACACTTTGCAATGAGAGCTAGTACTGTACTATGCACTCTCTATTCTTTCTCTCTTTATTCAAACATTATAATGCTGGCCAAAGTGACATATACATTATTCAATATCAATCAAAATAGTTTATGTTTAGTTTTCATTGAATACAATATATATATTTACAATTATTTACACGTATCCTATTGATAGGGTGTTTTAAATTGTTCGCTCTTGCTATCTATCTATCTATTTATATACCGGTGTATGTATATATATATATATATATATATATATATACCTAGGCTCAATCCCCACTTTTCCTATATATTTACTTAGTTATTTATTTATTTATTTTTGTTGTTGCTACCTTGGAAAATATTAATAATTGTAATTATTTCACATAATTATATGAGTATTTATGTGTGAAAGTACAGTCACTCATAAAAGTGTTGGACTTCACCTACTTCAAATTATGGAAGTATACCTCTGGAAGCGAATTTATGAATAACATTTTCTATACATCAACTACAAAACTATATATACTATTTATTGAGAAGTAAGTTCCATCCAAAACTCAATCTAGATAGCTATAATATAAAGTAAAGCATGAGGGGTCCACGAATTGTTATGAGTGACTG
The DNA here is from genome assembly GCA_032716605.1 of Paralithodes platypus. Lineage (NCBI taxonomy): Eukaryota > Metazoa > Arthropoda > Malacostraca > Decapoda > Lithodidae > Paralithodes > Paralithodes platypus. Next base: position 11,257,111 of record CM064551.1, read on the forward strand.
TACGTTGGTAGTGGGTGGTGTCGGGTTGGGACTATGATGACTGCTGCTCTCTTGGACGCTTAAGGGGGTACTACTCGCTTTTTGTGGACCTCCTTCTCCCTCGTGTTTAGCATATTAGTTTTGAGATTTTAAGACGTTCATTCCATTAGTTGGGTGATTTTAATACCTTTCGACCCATTTCGTTGTCAATTTTAAGACCTTTCGTGCCATTTAGGTCTCGATTTTTGCCTGGCGAACGATAGCGAGTCTGTAATTTTAAGAAGGCCGGGAAATGTTTCTATTGCATAATTTACTAATTGAAGGGGGGTTTAAGTTTGTTTTTAAGCTTGATGGAGGGCTGGCAAGGAAACTAAAAAATAAATGAATACAATAATTACTAGCCCACAAAACCGGCCACTGCCCCCTTAAGCTGCCCAGGTGTTGTAGGTTGGAGTCTATAGTGGCTGGCGTAGTAATACCAGGTGTTCCACCCCCATCACATTCGCCTTGTACAACATGTATTGGTAGGTATAAACACCTCTAGAAAAAGTATAGAAGGTACTTAACAAATCAAAGGTATATTATATCATTATAAATATACCCATTATATTTAGATTTGCCTGTTTTTATGCTCCTAACGGGAGGCTGGGCGTTTGTTTGGTCTATTAATTAGTGTATTCATATATTGTTTTAGTTTCCTCCCTAAACCTCCATCAAGCTTAGAGAAACACCCCCTAGACAAAAATAAATTCAAGATAAATTTGTACATTTTTCGGTAGAAAAATTTCCCGGCCAAAGGCCAGTTCCTCTTAAAATTACAGGTTCGCTATCGCTCGCCAGGAAATAATCGACACCTAAATGGCACGAAAGGTCTTAAAATTGACAAGAAAATGGGGCGAAAGGTGTTCAAATCGCCAAACTAACAGGCTGAACGTCTTATAATCTCAAAACTAGTGGGGCTAAACATTTATCCTGTGCTGCAAGATGGCCAGAGGAGTGCTTTGTCGTTGATTTGTCTTTATTCTCTCTCTCTCTCTCGCTCGCTGTAAAGGTTTTCCATGAAACAACTTTTCTATTTCTAACTATTCTATAAATTCCTTGAGGCAGTTTTCAAGCCCTGCAACGTTACTCACTTCTAACTGTTTCCATGTAAGTCAAATACCGGAGAGTGGGAAGAGAGCCTTCTCCTTTGCTATCTTTTCCTTCCACTTTCCCTTACTATCGGGTTTGCTATCTCTACTGGAATTTAGTCTTGACCACCTCGCTGTGATTGTAAAGTCTGTGTGGCTAGCTTATCTATATAAATCTATGTATATATCTCTCTCTCTCTCTCTCTCTCTCTCCCTTTGCTGTTTGCTCTGTCAAACTAAAGCCGGTATCACACGAGAGCTTTTGCCCTCAGCATTTATCCTTAACACTAGTCTGGCAGCTTCTGAGGTAAACATTTAGATTATTTCGGTTACCTAAAAACATCTACCATCACTCTAGTCTCCGATACCAGGGCATAATACTCCAGAAATGTTGCCAGATTTTTTTTTATCATAGAATGTTGACTAAAAAAGCTCTCGTGTGATACCGGCTTAACATAGTAGAACATGTATCTAAAGTATTCGTTCAATAAATTATTTGAGACCTAAATGTAACTTCTCGTGTAAAATAGTCTTGTGGGGATCCGTAACGTGGGTATCCGACCAGAGTGTATCCACGGATCATAAGTAATAAGATTGTCTGTAAACCTCTTTAACCCTTAACTGGCGGCACCTGGCTATAGTCGAGTGAAATATATATGGACTATGTGGCGGGGCCCGGCTATTGTCGAGTGCAATTTTGAGCACATAATGTGCTCTGAGAGAGCGGAGCGGTGGGAGGAGCGTAGATTACCTCATGACCGCTCGCCACGGCCGCCGTGGACCTACTGAGATTTATTGCACCCTCCTCCACGTAATAATGTAAGAAACTGACCGTATTTTAGCGATTTTGCCCTTCAGTTGCACGATCGTTGCAAGACAACCAGTGATCGTAGAAGGATGGTTCGGGTGTCATTGGAAAGCTCAATTTATGCCCTTTCAGGGATACATACTTGTATAATGCTGTGGGTCTTGTTTATGCATGAAAAAGAGCACGGAAACAACCCCATTTATGGTCAAAACCCCCCGCTGGGCGGTACATAGAAATTACCGCCTAGGCCGCTCGTAAGGTGTTAAGGGGAGGCAGTTGGTTTTTTCAGTCCTCCTCCTTCCTCTTGTTTAGCCCTATTAGTTATGAGATTTCAAGACATTCACCCAATTAGTTTGGCAATTTTCAGAGCTTTTGTCCCATTTTTTTGCCAATATTAAGACTTTTCGTGCCATTCAGGTGTCGATTTTTTCCTGGCGAGCGAAAGCGAGCTTGTATTTGAAGAGGAATCAGCCTTCGTCCGGGACATTTTTCTACCGAAATATGTACACATTTATATCGAAGAGGAGTCTTGTGGGTGTTTTTTTAAAGTTTGATAGAGGTTTAGAGAGCAAACTAAACCCCCTCCTTAAACCATTGAGCCGAACCAGTAAATTATGCTGTACAATACCGTCTGAGCTCCCTTAAGTCTCCTTTATCATAATATACGTTACTCATCAATTTAAAATACTATGTCGTATTCTATGTGGCAATATTTACGACACCATGTTAAATATAAATATAGTGTTTTCGAAATTATGGTGCTCCAGAAACTGGTCGTGATTAATTGTCAACGTTTATACAAGCTATTCTTAACTCCTACTGTACCGGCGATGTCTGTTTAATTTTATTCTAGCTGTATTTAGACGATGTTGTGTAGTTTAACCCTCCTGGCCCGGGCAGGCTCTCCTAATGACGGAGCTCGTATCCGGGCGATCTGGTCGAACATCAACAAAAGTAAACTAAGGCTAATCTCACTTAATATATTACCTACATTAATCAAACATATATAGAAATGAGCGCCTTATCTTCTTGCGTAGAATGGCGTTCAGTAGAGCTCTCTAGCTCAACTGGTTCCGGAGTGATGGTGATGGAAGTGGAGGTAACTTTTGCAGCGTATTTACCTCGGCGCGTCCGAACACTCAACCGCGGCCCTGGCTACGACGCCCAGTTGCACTCGTCGCTCCACCCGCAATTATGCCGGGAAGCGATTTGATAGTGTTTTATTGGTTATTCTGTCATTTATTATAGTTATTATGTTATTTTCACTCAATAAAGTTATTTATATGAACTTATTTGTGTCTCTGTCACTTATTACTTCGTTTTATTATTATTATGATTATTAGTGTCACTTTCACTGGACTTTGATAATTGGTAGTGTCATTTCCCCTTTTATGTATTGTTAGGTAAGCTAATAATATATATAGTGTCACTGTCACTTATTCATATTGTTATGAAGGCACTTATTATTACTTGTGTGTGTCTCTTTCACTGATACTTAGTTTTATTATTATTATACTGTCACTTTGACTGGCCTAGGCTTATTGAGTGTCATTTTCACTTATTTATTGTTAGAAATATATATTTTAGTGTCACTTTCACTTGTTCATATTGTTATTGAAGGCACTTATTATTACTTATGTGTCCTTTTCACTTATACTTAGTTATATTATTATTCTTAGCCTACATTTGCGTGTCACTTTCACTGTTGTCACTTCCACTTCAAAAGTTTGTTAGAGTGTGGAAGTCGTTGAAGCAGGTGCCAGCACACAGTCCAACTTGACACTCGAGGCATTCCCAAGTGGTTTTTGTGGGTTTGCGGGGTCTGCGAGTTGTGTGGCTGCACACATGGCACCTCTTCTGACTCCTAACGTTACTACCTGGTGCTTTGAAAGGAAGGGCGTTGAGCTGGTGCTTCCTGAAGAATTCAGCACACCCCGTTCTGTCAAGCTGGCCTGGTCCTTGTATTGGCCTGCCTGGTGTACCCGCATGTTTAGCCAGGAGCTCAAGTAGCACCTGCTTGTGGAACTTCCGCAGGGACTTGTACTTCTTGGCTCCTGGAGTCCTCAGACGGTAGATGTTGTAGGCATTGAGGACCGACATATCTACCATATGCAGGATAAACTTCTTGTACCACCTGCAAGATGTTCGCAGGCAGTCGATGAAGCCCATCTGCATGTCGGACTTGTCAACGAGGCGCATGTTGAGGTTTAATCCAGGACAGCAGCTGGTTTTTGGACGGGGTTCTTGGTTGTTCGGTCCACCTTCCCTGTGGCGACCATCTGGGCCTTATGGCATGTGGTGAGGAGGTTGACCTTGCGCTGGTCATGCCAGTGGATGGAGAGGATGGGGCCACTCTTCTTGTGGAAGATGTCCGCCTTCTTCGTCTTGGTTGGGTAGCCTGGCATGCCCTTCCTTTTGCCCTTGACTGTGCCGACAGTTCCGGTCTTGCGGTCATGGAGGTACTTGGTCAGGAGAGGCGACGTGTAATAATTATCTGTGTAGAGGATGTGGTTATTATTGAAGTGCCTCTCCATCATCTTCTTCACTACAGCGCCACCAAAACCAATGAGAGGGTCAGTCACAACTTCTCCAGCCTTGCCGCTGTAGACTATAAAGTCCAGCACATACCCCGTCAAGCAGTCGCAGAGGACGAAGAGCTTGATGCCGAAGCGGTGTCTCTTGGACGGGATATACTGTCGGAAGTGCAGCCTACCACGGAACAGGACCAGAGACTCGTCGAGGCACATCTTCTGGAAAGGAATCAGGTATGTGGTGAACCGATGACGTATCATGTCATACAGCTTCCTGATCTTCCATAATGAGTCGGGAAGGTGGACTGCCATGTTGTTTGTCAGGTGGAGATAGGAGAGGATGTCGAAGTACCTGTCCCTGGACATGTATTTGCCAAATGATGGAGTGGTTATGATGTCGCCAGTGATCCAGTAGTCAGCCAGAACGTGCTTCCTTATATGAGTCATCAGCATTGTGAGTGCCAAGAACACATATAGTTCTGCCACAGTGAGAGCTCTCCATGCCACCATCTTGGCACTGGTCTTCCTCCCAAGAAAGTTGGCACAGATAGCATGGTGGTGATTTGTCTCTTTGACGAGGTATTCCATGACTTCATTGTCATAGAAGCCACAGAAAAGTTCACTGGGGGTAGCATCTGGGCCACAGGGATATACTGTTGACACCCCAGAACCCATCTGTACCTCGTCAAAGGCAGGACAATCTGGCTCAAAATCAGCTCCATCTGTCCACACAAACAGGTCGGATGCTGATGCTCGAGGTCGTGCTGCAGCAGGCACACGCCCTGGACGCCCTGGCACACGCCCTTGGCCACGCGGACGCCCAGGCAGATGCCCTGCATGCCCACGCCCAGGCCCAGGCCCAGGGGCAGCGGCATCGGCAGGCTGACCACGTCCACGACCTCGCCCTCTCGCTGGTTTTGTCGGCACATCCTCTTCCTCTTCCTGTTCCTGTTCCTCTTCCTCTTCCTCCTCAGGTGACGTCAGGTCATCTGGGGCAATGTTGGGGTCGTCAGCATCCTCTACAGGAGACAATTCTGGTGAAGAAGTGACCGGGCGTCGGCGGTGTGGGGCGCGGGAGGCTGCGGGAGCTTCAAGAATGGGAGCCGAGGCCTCGGGAGTTGGGCTCCTTTTGCGGCGAGCCGAGGGCTTTTCAGCAGCAAATAATGCTCTGCGGTGTGTTGAGGTCTGTGGCACATCACCAATACCACTTGAAGAGGCCCTTTGGTCATCCTGAACGAGAGATGAAGGCGAGGGCTGTGGGTGACCCACGCGGCGTCCCGTGTCAAGGCGTCGGGACAATGGAATGCGGGTGGTTGCTAGGCCAGGGTCGGCGTTATTATCACTATCTTCAGCTTCCCTATGCTTTTCTGCGGCTGCCCTGCGTGCTTTTTTAGCTGCACTTTTGATCAATGATTGTTTGTAGAAATATTTGCCCACTTTCAAGGGCGTACGGGCAGGCAAAGGGGAAGGTCCTGAGCTAGGGCTAGGGCTAGGCCTAGGCTGACCTAGCAAAGATGGCGAGGGGGTAGGCCTAGGTTCTAGCACACTGGGAAGCTCAATGGCACCTTCCTGAAACACTTCCACATCAGGATCATCACTACTGTCTCCCCCTTCAAATAAATCGACATTATCGTCGTCTCCAAAGCCCACAAAATCGTCTTAACTTTCACTTATAAATTGTACCTTGTCCACCAATCTTTCGCCACTGCTCTCTTCATCACTATCAAAAAGTTGTCGCTGTATAGCGCTATCACTCAACAAACGCTTAACTTTCTTTTGTTGAGCTCTCTTCTCGGTTGCAACAGGCGTTGAAGTTGCGAGTGGGGTAGCACTGGGGCCCGCGGGAGGTTGCAACGAATCGGACACGTCGGAAAACATTTTTTCAGTATTACTCGCTATGGCGGCCACGTACGAACTGATAACACTAGTAGTTGAGGCTTGGTGGCGCTGCGGTCGCTCCTACCATGCCAAAATTGGCCGCGCAAATTTTGAAGCACGCTTTCAAGCACAAGGATTTTAAAATGACACCCGGGTTCCGGCCCTTTTTTTTTGGTGTCATTTTAAAATGACACCCGGGCTGGAAGGGTTAAGAAGGATCTGTGGTAGTAAAAAAGGTTAAATGAGATAGTTCGGAGCCTGTTAATTGGTGGAGGCCCTTCTAAAACTGAATAAAATCGTCTGACAGTAGCCAAAATCAAGTACAAAAGACGTCACCGGTATAGAAGGGGTTAATATACACATTGGTAAATTAAATTGTGAAGAGATGTTAAGGGGAGATTTTTAGTTAGTTCCCTAGACCTCCATCAAGCTTAAAATTACATCCCCTAGACCCCAAAGATTTCTAAATGGGTTCAAATCAAAAGTCTCTTTGGAAGGAATCGAATTAGAAAGAGGAACTCAGTGATACATCCCTTTGCCAAGAAAGTCCCAGACATTTATTTAACTAAAAAATAGAAATAAATACAAAACATACTCACCCCGCCTCACCCATGCTGCCCTGAAAAAACAATGCCAACCCAGCACAGGGAAGGTGTGGTGGAGTGGTCTTCCTGTTGGACTGGTAATCTTAAAATCCCGGGTTCAAATCCTGATGTGTCAATGTGAAGATATTAGCGGGTTGGTTTTGTACTGTATCTCGTTCCAGTGCATCCCCACAAAGCCCACCAATATGTCATAAACATACATCCGCTATTTCCAATACATTAACATTGCATGCATATTTCCATATTCAAAATATGCCATGAGGCCTGTGCCTACTGCCTAGTGAGTAAAAAGCTTAATAGGTAGCGCTTGAGAGCGAGAGCTACATGTTTTTCATAATACGTGTTGCTAGCCCCAAACGGGCGAGTAACTGTGGCTTTCAATCATCCAACACATCTCCTTTATGTATATACAGTACATCAAACATGATAAATACAAATAATGTTTATTTTTACACCCTACCGTGGAAAGACTACGGATACACCACTCCTTCCCGGGCCTCACACAGTGGCATGGCCCAGTCGTACTGAGCTCATGACGCTGGTGGCATTGCCCCGGAGGATGGCCATCCCTAGTAGTTGCTTGATCCAGAGGGTTTCCCGGGGTTCTCCGGAAACTTCTCTGATTTTACGGCCTAAATTGTTTCTTTGTGGAATAAGACCTCCTGACATACAGGATGTAAGCCTATGTCCATAGGTTTTGTTGGAACATGACAAAAAGACACACAAATTCTGCTATCAGGCATTGTAATTCCAACACGGGAAGTTCCAAGGCCCGCTAAAGGCCACCAGCCACTGCAAATCACAAGAAAGTAGACATGAGAGTGAAAGAGTGCAAAATGCACCCTTCTCTCTCCTCCCATTCCATAGAACGAAGAAGAATCTATGGAAGTAGGAGATGCGAAGCCCCCTGTCAGCTCATCAACAAGCAAGTGAATAAATAAGAATACATACATTTAATAGGTTCAAGGCATCAAGTCCAGATGGCTTTCTTCTCCAAGTTGCACCCAGAAGTGCGAAATGAAGTGACAACTTTATTAGCAAAGATCTATATATCATGAGTAACTGGAGAGGTCCCTTAATTTTACAGCTGTGATAATAATATATAAGAAAGAGGATCATGAGTGTTCCGATAATTGCCGTCCTATAAGCCTAACATCTATTATATTTAAGCAGTTAGAAAGAAAGCTAGTAGACAAGATATTTGACTTACTGGACATTCATAACCTAATTTTTTACTCCCAACATAGTTTCAGGAGACACTGATCAATCAGTGAGGAGGTAACTAATTGAATTGAATATTATAGGCTAACTGACAAACACAATCGAGTTATAATTATTATATTTTTTCCACCAACCAACTTCACTTCTAAACTCAATTAATGAAATCAACAAATATATGTGGCACTCCAAGGACTCGAACCTAGGATACTCAGACGGAAATTCCGCGCACTTATGCATTACGATTACGCTATCAAGAGTTAAAGAAATATGCAAAAGCCTACGATTTATTATGCAGTTTCGAATCCTGCATATTAATCTGAGCATGTACATATATTCCAACTGCGCTATGGTAGCCTAATGTATAGACGAATGGAAGTAGTAATTAATAGATGATTTGGAATGTACTCCAGCCACATGTGGAGTTTCACAGGCATCTGTCCTTGACCAACTGTTGTTTATCGTTTGTGTCAATGGCTTCGATGGTCTGCTGGGTGTGATTTTCAAGTTTACATACATTTAATTTTGAGTATATTTCAATATAGATCTAAATAGATTGAGTGAACAATCTGAGATCTGACAAATGCTATTAAGGGGAGACAGACCATTTTTTTTTGTCTTTAATTAAATTATGTATTCCTTTATTTCTTAGTGTTCTCGCTAGACCTTCATCAAGGTTAGAAAAACACCCCCTAGACCCCCTTTCAAGATAAATTAATACATTTTTCGGTAGAAAAATGTCCCGGCGGCCGATTCCTCTTAAAATGCTGGCTCGCTATCGCTCGCCAGGAAGAAATCGACACCTAGATGGGGATAAACGTCTTAAAACAGTTGGCTGAATGGAGCCGAATGAATACAATCCAGGGAAAGAGAAAAAAAGGAGAGAAAGATAAAAAAAAAGCCGGGGACCCCCCTTAAAAATCTATATAATATTTGTGATTGTCTGTCTGTCTGTCTGTGTGAGTGTGTGTGTGTGCCTGTTCTTTATGCATGGCCACATTTTTTAAGCTAGAGCGTTCATTCTTGGTATGCATAGTAATGGGGTCCCTAGGCAGGTTTTAGTGAAAACAAAAATTCCCCAGGGTGAAAGGGACGGAGAAAATGGGCGCGAAATCGGAAAAATCACGTTTGGTTTAAAAGAAAATGGCCGTTTGGGGCAGAAGGAGGCCTCCGATCGAAAAGGTGTATGGAACAAAAGTTGTTCGCAACCCCCCAATATGGCGGTACGGATGAGGTCAGATCCAAAATCGGAGGTCATTTAGCGGCCGAAATCGAGGTCGCCGTTTAATGAGGCACAGGGAGGTCGAGGCCAGTGATTATGGTAGTATTGATGATGGTGATTATGGTAGCAGTAGTGGTACCACGGTAGTAGTGATGATGATTATGGTGATTACCCAGGCAACGCCGGGTACCCCTGCTAGTGATCTATATAATATTTTCGATTGTCTGTGTGTGTGTGTGTCTGTTCTTAATAGGCGGCCGCAGTTTTGGACCTGGGGAGCTGAAACTTTGCATGTGGGTGTCAATTGACCTGGGTCAGGTCATAGAGGGGGCGAGGCCACGATCGGAGGTCGTTTCGAGGCCGAAATTGAAAACAAATGAAAAAAATGGCAGTTTGGGGCAGAAGGAGGCCTCCGATTGAAAAGGTGTATGGAACGAAAGTTGTTCGCAGCCTCCCAAAATGGGGGTACGGATGAGGTCAGATCCAAAAGCGGAGGTCATTTAGCGGCCGAAATCGAGGTCGCCGTTTAATGAGGCACAGGGAGGTCGAGGCCGGTGATTATGGTAGTAGTAGTATTGTGATGATTGTGGTAGTAGTGATTGATGATGGTGATTATGGTAGTAGAATTTAAACCTGGGCAACGCCGGGTACCCCTGCTAGTACTCAATATACTGTAGGTCACCAGCGCTCAGGAAAAACATAGTGGTCAGAAAAAGTCCCAGTTATGGCTACAATTGTACTCCATCATGTAGAAGAATCAACCATGAGGACTGGTTGAGAGCACTAGGTGTGGTTTCGTTGGACATGCGTTGACTACGAATTTAACTCATTGAAGTATTTAACATAATACATAATATATTTTGGAGTTATAATATGCTTACCCTCAGTAAGAATTCAATACGCAACCATGGCCGAAAGTTGGAACTGAAGAGACTTAACACTAGAATATGTGAACACTTTATTCATAGGATATATATTCTACCTGGAACAAACATTCCTCAGAAGTTGCAATGGCCATAAATCTTCGGAAGAACATTGTGAGAAAGGGGCAGACAGTTTTCTTTAGATTCTGCAATTGGAGTGTTGCACTATACAACCTCTCTTGGCCTCCAGGTTTATTTACTACTACCCATTCCGTGTTACTCCTTGATACTTTCTCATATGTCAGTGTCCCAACCCACTTCTCGTCCTTCTATTTATGTTTTGTTCACTTGCCACTTATGCCCTATCTTTCCCCTCGTCTTCTCTCTCTCTCTCTCTCTCTCTCTCTCTCTCTCTCTCTCTCTCTCGGATATAGAATGTTCCACAAAGACCGATCCATGCAGGAAGGGGGTGGAATTTTGTTGTACATCAGAGATTCTCTAAACCCAATTGACTGCAAGATCAGGTCAAAACATGAAATGTTAGGAGCAGACCTCAATCTAGGTGACTCTATTCATAGGGTTGTTCTGGTGTAGGCTACAGGCCTCCACATGAACATTTTGAAAAGGATGAACTTCTGAACACAAGACTGAGTGCTATTATCGAGGGTAAAACCAGTGTGATTTTAGGTGACTTCAATTGACTAGTAAACTGGGAAGCAAGAACTGCCGATGCTGAAGGTAGAAGTCTTGTGAACTTTACTAACTATAACATTTTGACCCAGTGGGTGAACGAGCCAACTAGAGGGAACAATATACTAGATCGGGTTCAACACTGAAGATGAAAGTGTGACCTGCTTATCTGATGGGAAATCACTTGGAGGTAGTGACGACAATCTAGTTAGGTTCCCTCTTTGCACCTTTAGCAGCAGACCCGCCAAACCTCAGACTGCAAAACTATCATGCACATTTTGAAAACCTTCGGGGAAGCTTATCCCAGATCAGACTTGTATGAGGGTCAGAATGTTAATGTGATTTGGTGCTCATTTAAGGAACAGTTTATGGATCGACAAGCTGCATTCATTCCTACTAATCTTACCAAATCAGGTTCAACCCAACCAAAATGGTTCACAAGTGACATAGCTTCAGCAATTAGAAAGAGAAAGGTTGCATACAGAAAGGCCAACAGAAGTCAAGACCAAAGATATTTAGATTCCTTCAATAATATGTGTAGAAGAGTGAAATCTCTTATAAAGGAAGCAAAGCAGAATGAAGAATTAAAGGTTGCAGCCCTATGCAAAGAAAGTCTTAAAGAGTTCTTCAGCTATGTGAACAGCAGGAAACCATTCAATAGTAGCATTGGATCTCTAAAGGATCCAACAGGCCAACTTTTAATTTCTGACATTGATATAGCAAAATCCCTAAACGACTATTTTGCCTCAGTATTCACAAGGGACAATACCAGTGACATACCAAGTCCAGGACTAGTGCATGAGAGTAAAGTTCTTAGCAGAATTAGATGTACCCCAGAGGAGGTAGCAAAAAGAATAGATAAGTTAAATAGGTTCAAGTAATTTGGCCCAGATAGCTTTCTTCCCTAGGTTGTACGAGAAGTGCGAGATGGAAGTGCACCTTTCTTGGTAGACATCTTCAATAAATCACTAGAAAATGGAGAGGTCCCTGAAGACTGGAAACTGGTCAATGTGACCCCAATCTTTAAGAAAGGGGATCACAAGTGTCCCAAGAATTATCGACAAATTAGCTTGACTTAGAAAGGATTCTAGTAGACATGATAGTTGACTACCTAGAAATCCATAATTTAATTATAGATTCCCAACATGGTTTCAGGCGACACCGATCATGTCTTACCAATTTGCTGGAATTTTTCCATGAAATGCTGAGTGAGAGCCATCAACACCCTTTACTTAAATTTTCAAGAAGCTTTTGACAAAGTGCCTCATTGCAGGCTAATGCTAGGTATCAATACAGAAGTCACAAATTGGATAGAAAGTTGGCTAACAGGTAGACGAGTGGTAATCAATGGTGTTTCTTCTGAGTGGATTTCAGTAACTTCTGGTGTTCCAAAAGGATCTGTTCTTGGCCCACTACTGTTTATCATATATGTCAATGACATAGATAATGGTCTGTTGAGTGTGATCTCCAAGTTTGCAGATGACATAACACTTGGAATATATGTGAAATACCCCAGGGGGTTAAACAGCTCAGGATGGACCTCAACAGACTGGGTGAATGGTCGGAGACATGGCAGATGCTTCTAAACTTTGAAGAATGCAAGGTGATGCATATTGGCCAAACAAACCCCAAGTCAGGCTATTCACTATTGGTAATGCCTCTGGAAGTGACTGACTTGGAAAAGGATTTGGATGTTCTGATTAGCAATGATCTAAAGTTTTCCAAGCAGTGCATTGAAGTAGAGAAGAAAGCTCAGAAATGATTGGGCTATTATAAGAGTCATTTTAAGTATAGAAATAAGGAAATAGTCCTCACACTTTACAGTGCTCTCATAGGGCCTCTCCTGGAGTATGCTGTTCAATTCTGGTAACCAGCACTCAGGAAAGATATAGAGCGACTAGAAAGAGTACAAGCTAGAGCTACAAAGCTTATTCCATCGCTGAAAAGAATGAGCTGAGGACCGCTTGAGAGCTCTTGATCTCTTTTCGTTGGAGACACGTAAACTATGAGGTCAGCTCATTGAAGTATTTTTACTTAATGGGTTTGACAATGTGGATTATAGCAAAATGTTTAGTCTCAATATGAATACAACACGCAACTATGGCTGGAAAATAGAATTGAAAACATTCAGCACTAGAATTTGTGGACACTTTTTCACATATAAGATCTGTTCTACCTGGAACAAACTTCCCTCCGAAGTTGTAAACAGTTCTTCAGTAGAGCAGTTCAAGAAGAGAGTAGATAGTATTTTGCACACTCTGTAAAGAGTGTAGTGCACTAAACAGTCTCTCTCCTTCCACTTCGAGTATTTCCTCGGAATGGACCTCAATGTCTCTGAAATACTGACTATTCCTTGTAACACACACTCTCTCTCTCTCGTGAAGTTGAAGGAGGGGAGTCGAGTACAATAGACGTGTCGTTTTGAGCAGTATCGCGGAGAAAAGGAGAGATGGAGGCTAGGAGAAACTTGGGTGGAGAGAAGGAGAAAAAGAAATGAATGGTGGGTGGTGGAGAAATTGGGGAGAGAAGAGGGAGTAGGAACATAGGAGGGAGAATGGGAGAAAGGAGAGTTTAAGGGTGAGAGCAGGGAGAGAGAAGATTGAAATGGAGAGATACGACGACAAACTGGAACGAGTTAACGTAGAATTACCAAAAGTATACTAAATCTAAGTAGCATACCATACGAGGAGCGTCTTTAATAATGACATGTATTTACTTTTAGGGGGAGATTGTAGGCACCAATCGACCAGGAGAGGCTATAGGCATATGATAAGAAGTCGCTGGAACTCCTGTTTCATTTGCTTGGCCTCTCTTACTGATATTATTTGTGCTTCATATAAACTGAGAGTAATCCAGCTAGCTCTCACAAACACTCTCTCTCTCTTAACACTATATCACACAAGCACTCTATTCTTCTTTCCAATACATCAACATTTGAAACTAAAATAATTATGACTGAACAAGGCCCAGCCTCGGACCCCTGGGGTGGGGGGTGGGGGGGGGGGGGGGATAGAGAGGGGAGGGGGGGAGCATAAATACCCCCACAACAAATACTGGAGACCCACCCAACGACCCATCAAAATGTCTTGGATCACAGCCTGACACTCTCACTATCAACTTCTGCAACAATCGTGGCGTTTCCTCTAATTTCAACTCTGTTGAACACCACATCTCCTCTGCCAACCCTGGTCTTCTCTTTCTCACCAAAGCTCAGTTGTCTATGACTACTGACAGCAAACTCTTCTCTGTACCCTCCTACTATCTCTATCCTAGTTTTAAAGCCAAAGGCTGATGTTGTCTATACATACACAGCAAATTAACTTGCTATCGTGTTCCCGACTTCGACTCCTCTGAAGTCTCATCTTTATGGCACAAACTATCCTGTCACTCTCATACTAGATATTTCTGTGCTGTCTATCTTTCCCCTAACTCTAGTGACTTTCCCAAATTCATTGACTATCTAAACTCTACTAAAGTGGAACACATCCTATCCATCTCTCCTTTTGCAAAAATCGTCATTTTGGGAGATTTCACCGTTCAACGCCAATGGCTCTCCTCCCATTCTACTGACCAACCTGGTGAACAAGCCTACGTATTTTCTATCCTAAATGACCTAGAGCAGTTGGTTCAGCTACCCACCCATATCCCGGATCGCTATGGAGATCGGCCCAGCATTCTTGACTTGTTTCTAACTTCTAACCCTTCTGCTTATACTGTCGATCTTTTCTCTCCTTTGGGCTCCTCCGATCATTAACCAACTGAACCCCAGCTAGTTTAGAATAAATGTACATCCAGGGACCGGCCGTTTTGGCCAATTTTTTTTTTTCTTCTAAAATGGAAGAAAAAGGTGAGAAATGAAGAAAACAAAATTACTCACCTCGGTTATTTGGGGGTCGTATGGGGGGGGGGGGGGGGCAGCCTCATACATCAGCTGAGGCCGGGCGGCCTTCAAACTTCCTGCCCGACTAGCCACAGTTGAGCGCGGCAGCATGGCAGATGTACGATGCTGCCAGTTTTCGAGTGACGGTTATTTACACCACCCGAGCATCATGTGTGCCTTCATAGTTCATATATTACTAACATGTATCACATAATGTCATTGTAAGTGAAGTTACAGTTTGAAAAGTGCTTAGATATAAGTCTTGTAAGTTCACACGAGTGGCAAGAGCGTGGCGCGTCCCCGTTGCCATGGAGACTGGCGGCCATCATGGTCTCGGACAATAACAGAATGCACGAACTGACACACACCCAGCTGACTGACACGCACCACCAACACTTTCCCTTTTCTTGCGTGTCTCTCTTACTCCCCTGCTTTATTCAGTTTTCATGTCACTTCCTCTCTTATTCAGTTTATTACTTTATCATATGTTTTATAGTTACAGAATATGAGTTTCACACATTGTTTTACGCACGTTTGACTTAGAAATAGTATATATTTACACTTACTGGTGTCCGTCACTGTTTTACGTATATTTGAGTGTCAATCTCACTTACATATTGTGTTCGGCACTTTGTATATATTTATATTTACACTAGGTTTATATACACACACACTTCATAGCATCTTTTATCGCAGTCTTTCAGTACACTCGTTTAGAAATTGTCAAGGGTGTGATACTCCCTGAAGCAGTCCGGGAGACACAGTGGAACATCACATTCTCTGCACATCCACCTGGTATCTGTTCTCTCAGGCTGCCTCTGTGTCGTGTTGCGGCACACATGACACCGTCTTCGGGGTTTGTCATTGTTTTCTGTGGGCGGCACATATTCAGGGAAGTGGCGTTGTGTCAGCCTGGCAATCCCTTCTGCTGCTGGGCGTCGATGGGCGGGGGGTTGCTGGAAGTGGGGGGCAGTCATGTATTCCCTCAACACCTCCCTGGGCAACTCGATGCAGAAGTTCTCCATCGTTTCCTGCTTGCCGGTGATTGTTGAGTAGAGGATATGGCTGTTATAGAGGATGAGATCGAGGAGGTGGAAGAATAACTTCTTATACCACCTCATCGTCTTCCTTGCACACTCACATGACGAGATGACAGCATCTGATTTATCCACCAGCCGCATGTTGATGTTATAGTCACAGATGGCCAAAGGTTTCTTGATAACTTCGCCAGTTGCTCTATCACGACGTCTGCTGTCTTGGAAGATGGGAAGGTGGACTGTTGTGAGGACATTCACATCCCGGTAATCCATCCAGGACAACATGAGGACATAGTTAGCCTGCTTGTAGATGATGGAGCCCTTTTCCCGCCCGGGTGGTAGTTCGGGCATGAAGATCCGATTTCTCCTGACGGTGCCACAGACTCCTGTAGTGCGGCTATGCAGGAACTTGACAAGGGAGGGGCTGGTGTACCAGTTGTCCAGGTACAGTATGTGGCCCCTGTCCAGGTAGCCCTGCAGAATGGTGATGACGACGGCCCCAGAAATTCCGTATGTCCTCGTTTCCACCAATTCTGTTTTCTTGCCCATATACAGAATTAGGTCCTGGATGTAACCGGTTCGACAGTCACACATCACGAAGGTCTTCAGGCCATATCGATGTCGTTTGCTGGGCATGTACTGCCGGATGCCAATATTCCCCCTCCACAGCAGCAAACTCTCATCAATAATGAGCTTCTGCTGGGGTTTGAAGGCGGCAGCAAGCTTCACCTTCAGGCACTCGAAGATGGGTCTTATCCTCTCCATTGGGTCCTTCATAGCTCTTGGTTGACTTTGATTTCTGGTGTGGGCTGCCAGGCTGTCAATGAAATGTAGGTTCACCATTATGGCTGTGAACCTATTTCTGCTCATTATTTGGCCAAAAATAGGGGTTCGGACGAGGGGATCCCAGGACCAGTACTTTTTTATGGAGGATTTCCTTGTGACCCCGATCAGCATGACAATGGCCAAGAATGTGTAAAACTCCGGGACATCAAGGGAGGACTATGATAGCCTTGCAGAATACTTTGACTGCTCCTTCCCAGCCATGAAATAATAATTGTACCAGTTGGTCTGGTCAACAATTAGAGCCACGAGATTGGTAGTGAAAACTGCCTGAAGATTTCAAGCCTCGTGGTCTGCCGCCCCTGGTTTGGGAGTGTAGGGCCGGCAATCCCAGCGCCCACAAAGTTGTAGTCGGTGGGCACAAAGTTGTCGCCATCAACCCAATCCCACACGTCGGGTTGAGCGGCACTTTCGTCGTCAGAGTCGTCAGGAGGGGAGTCACCATCAGGGCGGGAGGGCCTTGCCCTGCCTCTTGCCCCTCTTCTTGCCCCTCTTGGCCCTCTTGCTCCTCTTGCCCCTGCCCTCGGCCTTGGTCGAGCCGGCCCAGCTCTTGCTCTCGCACTGCCAGGGGTGGGGCGTATTAGGGTCACCTTAGACACCCTTTGGCCACGCACACGCACAGGACCACGGGCACCCCCACGTATGTTTATAGGGCGTTGCGCACGATCAGGGCATTGTGGCGACGCAGGCGGTGAAGGTGACTGAGTGTCGTGTCTGTTGGAGGTCCCAGGCTGAGGAGAAGGTACAGGTACAAAGGAGTACAAAGGAGTACAAAGGAAATCAAGCAACAACAGATCTAGTGACCCTTCTAGGTTGCTTGTCCTCCAAAACACTGAGGATCAAGTGTCCAAACAGTGGTTTAGAGTGGGTAAGGGAACATTGGAAAGGGAATTACTGCCCTGGAACTAATGTCCGTGGCAGGATTAGGAAGTTAGTAGGGGACAGATGGGTTAGTAACTGAGGGGGGGATAAAATAAAGTTATTCATTTACAAACGCAGTCAGTCGCGGGTTTGATGCGAGATATTTGTCTAGGCGGAGTTTAAATGAATCAACGGTGATGCAGTCTATAACGTTTCGGGGAAGCCCATTCCACAAGTTGACAACTCGATTGAAGAAGAAATTCTTAGATTCGTGTGAGTTAAAAGATTTACCAATAATTTTGCAACCGTTTCCCCGCGTGTAATTAGATTGGTCAATAGTGAAGTACTTACTACAGTTCATATTGTCGATGCCTTTGATGATTTTGAACACTTGAATTAAGTCACCTCTTAATCTGCGCTGGGTTAAAGGAAATAGATTTAATTCTCTAAGACGCTCTTCGTATGGTTTGTTCTTTAGGCTAGGTATCATTTTGGTAACTCTACGTTGAACTCGTTCTAGCTTGTTTATATCGTTTTGGTAATAAGGGCACCAGGATTGAACGCAGTATTCCAGAAGAGGGCGGACTAATGAATTGTAAAGGGTTAGGATAACTTCTTTGGATTTATGCTCAAATGACCTGCCTATAAAGCCAATTATTTTGTTTGCCTTCTTAACAACTTCTGAACATTGTTGACTCGGTTTTAGGTTACTCGATATTGTTACTCCCAGATCGGTTTCTCTGTTTACATTCTTAAGCTGAGTGCCATTCATCGAATAGTTTGCTTTCTCATTTAGGTATCCGATATGTAGTACTTTACATTTATCCGCATTGAAACTCATTTGCCAAATTTGGGCCCAACATGACAATTTATCTAGATTGTGTTGCATATCGTCAACTTGTTCTTTTGAGAGTACGCTATTTGCAATTTTTGTATCGTCAGCAAATTTTGAGATTGTACAGGTGAGACCCTCATCTATGTCGTTGATGTAAATTAGAAAGAGAATTGGTCCTAGTACCGATCCCTGGGGTACCCCGCTACTTACATTGGTCCATTATGATGCCTTACCGTTTATGACTACTCTTTGCTTTCTGTCGCTGAGCCAATTTTCTATCCATTTCAACACACCGTCTTGTATTCCATGCACTTTTAGTTTTAGCAGTAAACGTTTGTGGGGAACTTTGTCAAAGGCCTTTTGAAAATCAAGGTATATAATATCTACAGCTTTACTCTCATCGTAGAGGTTGAGGATATCGTGGAAGAAGTCTAAGAGGTTTGTTAAACAGGAACGTTTTTTACGAAAGCCGTGTTGAGTATCTTTAAGTATGTTATTTTCCTCTAAGTGATTTACGAGTCTGTCTCGTATGACCGTTTCTAGCATTTTACATACAACTGAGGTTAAGCTAATTGGACGATAGTTACTGGGTAGGGATTTGCTGCCTTTTTAGAATATCGGTGTTACGTTGGCTAGCTTCCACTGATCGGGCATAGTTCCAGACTGCAAGGATTTATTGAATAGTAATGTCAGTGGTTTAGAGAGCTCATCCTTAGCTTCCTTTAGAACTCTAGGCGAGATTGTATCAGGTCCAGGCGTTTTATTTACCTTGAGTTTATCTAAACAATTCAATACTTCTCTCTCTGTAACGGTGATATTGCTTAGAACATCTGAATTATCAATCTGAATCGGCGATGGTGTAGGGATATCACTGAGGTCTTCTGTTGTAAAAACTGATGCAAAGAAGGTATTGAGGGCATTACTCATTTGTTCTTCGTCTTTGGTGTATTCTCCATTTTCATCGACTAACGGTCCAACAGTTGAAGTAACAACTTTTTTCTTTCTGATATAACTATAGAATTCTTTCGGGTTTGTTTTACTTTGATTCGCAATATGTAACTCTAAGGTCTTTTTACTTTGCTTAATTAACTTTTTGGCTTTGCGTCGTAGCTCTACAAATTTCAGCCGTTCTTCGTCATTTTGTGAGGATTTTAATCTATCATTAGCAAATTTTTTAGCAAGCAGACAGTTTGAAATATCTTTATTCCACCATTTGGGCTTATTATTATGGCCTGGACGCCGAGTTTTCGATGGTATGCAGTCTTGCACTGCTTTTAGGTAAGTGGCTTCGAATAACTTCCAAGATGTATTTATGTCGTTATTGTGAATTAAAAAGCTCCAGTCAGTTTCTTTAAACATAGCTCTAAGTTTATGGAAGTTTGCTTTCTTGAAATTAGGGACTTTTTCGAAGCTACTATTTGGTTCGTTACTAGTAAACTTTAAAGTGAAAGTTATCGTACGATGGTCGCTGTTACTGAATTCATCACCAACATTCAAATTCTCTATTAATTCTTCTTTTGTTGCAAGTACAATGTCAAGAACGTTATTACCACGGGTCGGCGTTCCAACAAATTGATAAAGCGAACTCTCTTGCAAGTTCGTATACAAGTCATGTCCGGAGTGTGAAGTAAGAGTATCGCCCAACTTGGTCACAGGTAAATTAAAGTCACCAAAAATTACGGTATCTTGCGAGTTACTTACATCTGCAATTTTTTCGTAAATATCTCGGTCAGTTTGCACTGATTGAGCTGGAGGTCTGTATATTAATGCAAGTATTATTTTGGTACCTTTATTATTCTTTATTAGCACAAAAGATGCGTCGACGTTCACAATTTGAGGTTTTGACAAGAGGGTAGGGTTAAGACTTTCTTTGATATAAAGTAAAACGCCACCTCCATTTCGATTTATTCGGCTTTTCTCAAACATTACATAACCGGGAAGTGAATACTCTGCTAAAAAGTCTCTATCTTCTGTATTGAGCCAAGATTCTGTTATGCCAATCACATCATAATTTTCTGTAAACACTAGCTCCTCTAAATCTGAAAATTTATTGCGTATGCTACGAGCGTTTGCATAGAAAACCTTTAAATTTGTTATTTTAGAACTCACGGAACGCTCTTTAATAATATTTTTGGTTCTTGTCGGATCTACATTTATGTTCATGGCTGTCCTCGGTCCTCGCTGTCTTCGCTGTCCTCGCTGTCTTCCATACTCAGGTGAGTATGGTAGTGGTCCGGGAGGTGATGGTGGGGGCGAGTCAATCCGAGGTGATGAGGGAAACAGGCGGCGTGCGGCAGGGCGTGGGTGGCGTGGTGGAGATGATTCTAGGGCAGGCATATTCTCATCTGTTGCTTCTGAAGAAGAAGTCAATGGCTGGGCTGCTAATATGGCCACTCTACTGGTGATCTTCTTTCCTATCTTACTAATTCTTGGTCAGCCTCCTTTCGGGATTTCTTTTTCTATTGCACTAGCCCTTCTCGCCCGGATGGTCTACTTATCTCCATATCGAGCTTTCTCCATAACACATGGGTGGCATACATAGCTCCAAAGCCATATTTCATCACTTAAAACCACTTAAAATCGCACTAGAGAAAGCTTTGTTGTCTTAGCGGATGTTCCGTATAGCCAACAAGAACAAAAAAACATAGCCATTCAGTCATGTGACTCCTGTTTGCATGAGGGCCTAATGAAAGCTTGTATTGCTTTTCCTGAGTCCCAAACGATTTTAATCATCAATGCATCGAGATTTACTATGATAAGGTTAAATAATATGATCGTGGGCAGTGAGGATATCTTTTCCTCTGTGTAGCCATACCCGAGGTGGATGCAAGCATCAATTACGTCTGAGTGGCGAGTAAATGTAGATTATTTAATGCTTATTATTTAATGGTCGCAATGTACTAGGCATACTTGATAAGCAGGTCTTAAAGTGTAGTGAAATTATATATTTGTTTGTTTTACTTCCGTACACTCTAAGACACTGATTTTAGCTCATTATGAACCCTTAACCTCTGAAGTGCGCATGGGGGTAATTAGACACCTCTCCCTGTGCGCATGTATTTGAGGTCTTTCCGTCACTAAAATATTCATTGTACCATTAATAGCATTAATACTTATCCATATGCACCTATTATGGGTTGATTATAAAGGTATTAACCTGAAACAACAATAAAACGAGTGAAAACAGCGTTTGGATGGTCAAAATCGGAGATATAGCCCGCGAGTTGTATAATGTATGGGTGAGGCAAGCTGCTTTCCCACCAATTTCCCCTAAGGCCATTGAGACACAGTTGATCGATACTCTCTCTCTCTCTCTTGCATTCGCTTGCTATCAGTGATGACCACACCCTGCAACCGGATTTCTAATGTTAGCACGAAAATATACCTCAGAATAAGGGAATAACAGGGAAAATAGGTGATAACTGAAGGAGAGGAGGAAAGTGGGGAAGGAGGGGAGGTAGAGGACTGAGATTTTGCATGGCCCAGGGGCCAAAACAAAATATATATATATATATATATTTTTTTTTTTTTTTCGATGTCAAAAGTTTATATATTTTTTCTCTGACTCTTAAGAGTCTCCCCGCAGTCCGCCGGGGGAACTCTTAAGAGTCTCCCCGCAGTTCCCGGGTTAAGGAACATACAGTATATCAAAGTGTCATCAACATCAGAATTTATCGCATGTTTTCATTCAGAAATCGACTAGTGCAGTATGATTAGTTTTTAAGATAAAAATATATACTACTAGGAGGGGTACCCGGCGTTGCCCGGGTTTAAATTATACTACCATAATCACCATCATCAATCACTACTACCACAATCATCACAATAATACTACTACCATAATCACCGGCCTCGACCTCCCTGTGCCTCATTAAACGGCGACCTCGATTTCGGCCGCTAAATGACCTCCGATTTTGGATCTGACCTCATCCGTACCCCCATTTTGGGGAGCTGCGAACAACTTTCGTTCCATACACCGTTTCGATCGGAGGCCTCCTTCTGCCCCAAACGGCAATTTCTTTTCGCATTCTTTTCACTCCCGTATACTACATAAGCTCTGCCGAAAATGTTATTAAACAAAAGTGTCTCTGATTTCCACTAAACTCGCCTAAAACCATCTCCAAAGCCTGGGCTTTCCAACGGTGCCCCACACTCCCACCTGGCACCAAAACTGTTGGAGGAGTTTAGTAACAAAGGTCGGGTAACTCGGGTAACTGACAAACAGACAAACATTGACCTTTATTTATTAAGATACAGTGCATACTGAGTAGTTGGAATATATAGAAACAAAAAAATACTTGCCTTAGTAAAGACATTGGCTACTAATATACATGTGGCAAGTAAAATTTATATGACTCCACCGCTAACGTCATCATTCATGATTCTCATAAGTTATCATAGCATTTAAGAAAACTATTATTAATTGATGCGTAGGAGGTCGTGTGATCCTATGAAATAATCCTTAGAGATTAGATTCAAATTTTCCATAATTTGTTTTGCAGGGACTAATTGTTGAAAATATTGCGTCATCATTGGTGACACATGATGTCATAATGGAGTTGCCATAGCAACTAGTTATATATATATTTTGATTTTCTACATTAGCTAAAATAACACAGTCAACTGTAAGGGGTATATATTTTCCATGTTTATATCGCAATAGTGCGTAATACAAAATCATCTAGTCGGTGTCAGTGGCCCTTTAACCCAATCTGTATGAGCACCGAATAACGTTCGTCAGTATACAAGTTATACACTAGCGTGTGGTAGCCGCTAATATATCTCGAAGGCCTTACTGCTAGGTATTGGCAACACTGCCAATACCTTCAGGCAGACATCCCCACCCATCACAATCCCCACCCATCCCCATCTTTCGTGAGTGATGAATCATGTCGCGCCGCGGATAAATAATTTTTGCGAAAATGGATGGTATTTAATGACAAAATCCTCTCTGAAATTAGATGATTTGAACTAGTATGGGAGATCCTCTAAAATTCATACTATGCATTAGTATTCCCTTACAGTGCACTGTACTTTAGTGTATTCATTTTGATGAAACTAGAAACTGTGACCACTAGCTTCTTGTAAATCAGGAAGCGCTGGAGAAAACGGGCAGTAAATTACCTCACTAATTTACCGGTTGACTCTTCTTAACCCACAGAACCCAAGCGACGCAGCGTTTGCGTCCAAAATGTATGTAACGCTAAACCCCAGCGACGCATAAGGTGCATCCTGGTTAATTACTCCCGTCCTATGGCACCTAGAGGGCTCAGATTTGTATGGGAACTGTGTAAAAATCCCACGTAACAATGCCGATGGTTGAAAACTCTCAAAGTCCAATCGCGTGCGCGTGAGCGCGCAAAAACCTGTTTTTGCCTACCCCTTTCCCCATGTTAATTCCGACTTTTGGGCGCCCCTTAGGACCCATTAACCCTTCTTTAGCAGCGCACATCATATGTCGAGTGAAAGAAATTTGGACTATGTGGCGGCTCACAACATAAGTCGTGTGGCATTTTCAGCACGTAATGTTGCTGAGAGAGAGAGACAAGTGGTGGCAGGAGAGTAGTGAGCGTATGACTGCTCCAGACCACTGCGGTGGACCAACTTACATGAATCCCACCCTCCTCCACCCTCTCACACTCGCTACACAGTGAATTGTTTAGGGAAAGTACCGAATTACATGGTTTTTGCACTCGTGTTGCGCGATTGTTGCAAGAGAACTAGCGGTCATACAAGGATCGTTGGGGTGTCATTGGAAAGCTCTGTTTATGCCATTTCAGGGATAGATACTTGTTTTACACTCTGGGTCTTATTTAGGCATGAAAATTATCACGTAAACAGCCCTATTTTGGGTAAAAACACCCCGCTGATGGCTACATATTATTTACCGCCTAGGCCGCTCGTTAGGTGTTAACCTCTTCAGACTCATATGATGCAGAGGTTGCCAGATTAGCAATAAGAAATAGAGTTCTCTCACTCTTATAATTACCTCTCCAAAATTAGTTTTCTGCCCACAGCTAACTCAAAGACAACTGCAGAGGTTGAAGTAACTAAACTAAAGGTTTCTAAACACCCCTGATGGTAACAAAGGCTTTAAAGTATCCCTAATCGGCTCAAAATCGCGTCATATGTCGGAGAGGGTTAATGACCTAGGGGATCTTTTTTTGTGGTTTTTCCATCATTTCTAACCCATTCCAGGTGTTTTCTGAAAAAACCCCAAAATGTACAACCTGCTGGGCCTGGGGTGTACATTTATTTTAAATTGCCTGAGACTCAGTGGGTTAAATGGCAGAAATATCAGCTCAATTGCTCAAATCCTTCTTGCATTATACGAAGTTGGAGGTCAATGTATCCTTATGATGCAGAACACAATACAAATATTGTTAGACTATAGCATTAATTTGTATTGCACAACTAACGACAGTGTAGAAAACTTGATTTTTTTTCGAGCTACTCATCGTAGTTCTTGTTTTTTGTGTAGTTCTTATTTGTTTTTATGACAGAGAGATAGAGATTGCAAGATACATATGCCGGTTACTATCTTATTTCATATATAATCAAAGTAAATAATAACAATCATACCGGTAATAGTAATAATAATGATAATATTAATAATGATAATAATAATAATAATAATAATACAGATTATGATACAAATCAAACAAAATAATAGAAATAAAAAATAATGATAATAATTATAATAGCAATAATATTATTAATATTTTAATAATACACACATTATGATATTACTATTGCTGCTACCGGGACTAGTACTACTTCAAAAACTATGATAATGCAGTAGTACACAAATATCATTACATATTGCAACAACGCAAAGAAAAACAACATTAAGAAAACGGAAGCATCCATTAAGGGGGTTCTGAATCAAATTTCGCTCCCCGCCTTCTTCGGTGATTATGCTCGTCTTTTATGTCAGCTGGATGGCGTATTCAACAAGGAACCTGCCGCTGCCGAAAACAGAGCCTGGACAACTGAATACCGATTGTATCCATCGCACTTTAGTTTTAGCAATTCACTTGGAACTCACAAATGGCTGTTCTCAGCCAGCATGATATGCGTTTTTTTTTTAGATAGACTGGGAACGGGCAGGAGAATTCTCCAACAAAGACCTATGTCACAAGGTCTGCTTATCGTAGCGGTGGCGTAGTATTATAGTGACGTGTGTGTGTGTCTATATGTGTGTGTGTGTGTGCACATTCTTCTGTGACAGTAGTGATGATGATGGTGAATATAGTGAATTAGTAGGAGGAGGCTGTAGGCACCAGCCGAACAAGGCGGTACTCGTGGGGAATGCTAGGGATGTGGCGACCCCACCGCCCGTCATTTTCTAGTGTAGATAGCCCCTGGAGGTTGGGACTGGGAATCCAACCTACTGAATTGTTAGGAGGAGGCTGTAGGCACCAGCCGAACAGGGCGGTACTCTCGGGGAGTGTTAGGTGGCTGATAAGGACAACTGGAACTCCTGTTTCACCACCTGGTCTCCCCAGCTGATCCTTTATGTGCCTCATCAATTTTGAGGGCAACCCCAGCCTGCCCTCCAAAACACCTTCTCCTCCTATCAATACATTAAACTACAAACACCTTACATATTACACTAGATTTAAAAAAAAAAAAAAAAAAAATCCATGACAATATTACTACCCGCCTCGTAGTCCCCCGCGGGGTGGCGGGGGGTGGGGGGGGGGATCAGAAATGCCCCAGTTGGTGTGTCTCCAGGAAACGACTCGCCAAAATGCTCTGGACCACAACCTTCTTCTCTTACTACTAATTTCAGCAATATTCGTGGCCTTTCCTTTAACTATACAGAATAATGCAACAATATGTGATTGTATAAAGTGTATTTTTTAAGGCAAGTAAATATAATTTGGAATGAAATTGATTTGATAATATTTGATATGTGTAATGTTTTATTAAACTCCAGGAAATCTAGTTGTAAAGTAGCTAGAGATAAGCTTATATTACACAGCAAAATTAAATTAGTATACAAAATAAATATAGCCAATACAATTTAAATACAAATATACACGGCAAAAATGGCTACCAATGTTGCTTAAACAAAATAATAATATAACTTACAATATTTAAAGTAAAGGACATCATAACAACAACACAACAATGAACAAGCAGCAATATATATACGGATAAGGCAATCCAGTTTACTGTCATAGAGCTTTCGTGCAAACAAATAAATAAAAGAAAACATAAATAACAAAACAAATGTATTATATATATATATATATATATATATATATATATATATATTATAATAGTATAATTAATATATATACTGTATATAATATATATATATATATATAATATATATATATATATATATATATACTGTATATAAATGTATATAATAATAAATGTATATATATATATATATATATATATATATATATATATATAGATATATATATATATATATATTTATATATATATATATATATATACCGTATATATATATTATACAGATATATATATATACCGGTATATATATATATATATATATATAGATATAGATATATATATATATATATATATATATATATACAGTATATATATAAATATATATACCGGTATATATACAGTATATATATATATATATATACCGGTATATATATATATATATATATATATATATATATATATATATAGAACAGTGGTAGTGGTGGGTTTGGCCGCTAGGGTACCGTATTTTTAAGAGAAACAGGAGGATAAGGGCAACGACCGTGTTCATCTTGGTAGCTTTATTCAATATTTCGGACTATCTTGGTCCATCATCAGGCTTGGATACCGGTCCTAAAAATAAATTACTTTATTAAGAAACTAATATAAGATAAATCGTGGACCACAAATTTATTAAAAACACTACGAAATAATTAAAATGTCCTAATATAGCTAAAACGTATACAATGTTATGCTATTAACAAGTATATAGTACTTACACATCTAAGGGGTCAGGCGCGGGTGCGATCCTAATACAGAATGAAAACCTATGTTACCAGGGCACATATATAATATAGAGGGGGTTACCTAATAGTAAACCTATGTTACCAGGGCACATATATAATATAGAGGGGTTACCTAATAGTAAACCTATGTTACCAGGGCACATATATAATATAGAGGGGGTTACCTAATAGTAAACCTATGTTACCAGGGCACATATATAATATAGAGGGGGTTACCTAATAGTAAACCTATGTTACCAGGGCACATATATAATATAGAGGGGGTTACCTAATAGTAAACCTATGTTACCAGGGCACATATATAATATAGAGGGGGTTACCTAATAGTAAACCTATGTTACCAGGGCACATATATAATATAGAGGGGGTTACCTAATAGTAAATAATTATTGAAACAATACGACTAAAGAATAAACTTCATATACTTAGGAGCAAACGAAATTAATTGAAACTAAAAATGCGAATTATGAAAACAATACTCTTATGACGCTAAACGAATTTAACAGAACTCTTATATAATGAAAGGGATATACATTGAACGAAACTAAAAGAAATACGATGATACTGACGCTAAATGAACACAATTAATTCTAGCATAATATATTTTACATGCATGTGTTCAACCCAGGTTTAATCTTATTTATATAATATTTCTCACCGATAAGGGTCTCTGTTCTGTTAGAAAATCTACCTATGATTTCAAAATCTTTTTCACCGAAGGTGTGATCACATTCATGAGAGTGAACCCGAATTGCCGAAAATTGTTACTTGCCAAGGATCTGTCCCGTACGAACACTCCTTCCAACATGTTCCAATAT
Source organism: Paralithodes platypus (assembly GCA_032716605.1). Classification (NCBI taxonomy): domain Eukaryota; kingdom Metazoa; phylum Arthropoda; class Malacostraca; order Decapoda; family Lithodidae; genus Paralithodes; species Paralithodes platypus. The sequence continues at coordinate 11,285,305 of CM064551.1, forward strand.
TCTAGATCGAAATGCTCGGGTAGAGCATCCGACATACCTCATAGGACAATGAGGACACGTGAACTTATAAACAATGTTGGAAGTCATGTAGTCAGGGATCATATCTTTGATTTAAAAAACATATTTAACCCTACAATGGTTTGTGAAAATAATTCTGAAATTGATAGCCGGAAATTTAGTGCGAAGAATTTTGGATAGATTTTTCCTGAAATCATAGCTAGCTCTTCCATAGAATGGTAATTTGCCATATTTGAGCAATTTCGGGACATTGTGAACATCATTGGTTTGCAAGTAGGCCTATTTAGAATAGAATAAAGGAAAGACTTTAGTATTTTCTGAAATAAATTGATACAATAGTTGTTGCTAATGAAATACTTTTCTAGTCTTACAAACTCTTGATGGAGAAGTGAATAATTTGAACTAATATTGAAAGCTCTAGTAAGGAGAGTTTTAATTGAGTTAATCTTATACAGGGTGGGACAAAAACTAAACCAATTCAGACCCTGATCAGTGGAAGTAGGTTTCCTATATACTTCGGTTGTGATGCCTGTGAGAGTTTTACTAATCTGAATATCTAGGAATGATATGGAACCCTGAGTCTCTATTTCAGAAGTAAATTGTATATTCTTGTGCTGTGTATTCATATAATCCTGCAACTGTTGTACATGCTCATTTCTCTCAAAAATCATAAAGGTATCATCTACATACCTACGGTAGTAAATAGGTTTAAATGAAATGGGGCAATTGTCTAACCAAATGTTCTCGCTGTAACACATAAACGCATCCGCATACAGGGGCCCTAAACATGATCCCATTGAAATTCCGTCAATTTGACTGTATAATACATCATCAAATAGAAATACTGATTCAGAAGTAGCAAACTTCAGCAATTTGTTGACAACGGCCTTATCCAAATTATAGAATTCATGAGGACGGTAGTTATCTAGGATAATGTTAGTCGTTTCTGTGAGCGGGACATTAGTAAATACAGATTTGACGTCCAGGCTAGCCATAACAAAATTATCAAGTAAAATGAGTTATTTTAAGTCAGTGACAAAGGTGGTGGAATTATTGATGGTAAATTCATTTCTGGTAAGTGGTCTTATAAGTGGGATAAGAAATTTAGAGAGGTTATAAGCTGCAGTATTTATAGCCGAAACAATAGGTCTAAATGGAATGCCGTCCTTATGAATCTTTGGAAGACCATACAATATTCCTGGGACAGAGCCAGAAGCATACAACATATCATATATACTATCACCAATTTTATCCTTTATTGCACGTAGTATGCGGTTAAGTTTATCCTCTAACCTAAGGACAATACTAAACATATCTCCGTTTACTTTTCTAAATTTTGTGTAGTCATGTATGATATCCTTCATTTTTCCAATGTACTCTGATCGGTTTAATATCACTACCCCCTTTCCCTTGTCCGGTTTTGTTTTGACAATAGAGCAATCATTTCCAAGGACTTCCAACATTGTTTATAAGTTCACGTGTCCTCATTGTCCTATGAGGTATGTCGGATGCTCTACCCGAGCATTTCGATCTAGAATATTGGAACATGTTGGAAGGAGTGTTCGTACGGGACAGATCCTTGGCAAGCAACAATTTTCGGCAATTCGGGATCACTCTCATGAATGTGATCACACCTTCGGTGAAAAAGATTTTGAAATCATAGGTATATTTTCAAACAGAACAGAGACCCTTATCGGTGAGAAATATTATATAAATAAGATTAAACCTGGGTTGAACACATGCATGTAAATTATATTATGCTAGAATTAATTGTTTTCATTTAGCGTCAGTAACATCGTATTTCTTTTATTTTCGTTCAATGTATATCCCTTTCATTATATAAGAGTTCTGTTAAATTCGTTTAGTGTCATAAGAGTATTGTTTTCATAATTCTCATTTTTAGTTTCAATTAATTTCGTTTGCTCCTAAGTATATGAAGTTTATTCTTTAGTCGTATTGTTTCAATAATTATTTACTATTAGGTAACCCCCTCTATATTATATATGTGCCCTGGTAACATAGGTTTACTATTAGGTAACCCCTCTATATTATATATGTGCCCTGGTAACATAGGTTTACTATTAGGTAACCCCCTCTATATTATATATGTGCCCTGGTAACATAGGTTTACTATTAGGTAACCCCCTCTATATTATATATGTGCCCTGGTAACATAGGTTTACTATTAGGTAACCCCCTCTATATTATATATGTGCCCTGGTAACATAGGTTTACTATTAGGTAACCCCCTCTATATTATATATGTGCCCTGGTAACATAGGTTTACTATTAGGTAACCCCCTCTATATTATATATGTGCCCTGGTAACATAGGTTTACTATTAGGTAACCCCCTCTATATTATATATGTGCCCTGGTAACATAGGTTTACTATTAGGTAACCCCCTCTATATTATATATGTGCCCTGGTAACATAGGTTTACTATTAGGTAACCCCCTCTATATTATATATGTGCCCTGGTAACATAGGTTTACTATTAGGTAACCCCCTCTATATTATATGTGCCCTGGTAACATAGGTTTACTATTAGGTAACCCCCTCTATATTATATATGTGCCCTGGTAACATAGGTTTTCATTCTGTATTAGGATCGCACCCGCGCCTGACCCCTTAGATGTGTAAGTACTATATACTTGTTAATAGCATAACATTGTATACATTTTAGCTATATTAGGACATTTTATTATTTCGTAGTGTTATTAATACATTTGTGGTCCACGATTTAACTTATATTAGTTTCTTAATAAAGTAATTTATTTTTAGGACCGGTATCCAAACCTGATGATGGACCAAGATAGTCCGAAATATTGAATAAAGCTACCAAGATGAACACGGTCGTTGCCCTTATCCTCCTGTTTCTCTTATATAGGCCTATATATATTATTATATTCTCTCCACTATCCAACTTTACTCCTAAACTCGATTAATGAAATTAACAAACACATGTGGCAGTCCGGGGATTCGAGCCCAGGACGCTCACACCGAAAATCAACACACTTATGCATTGCACCACGAAGACAGTTAAAGAAGGTTGCACAAACCTACGATTTAGTATGCAGTTTCGAATCCTGCATACCAATCTTAGCATGTACACTCGGCCGCAATTCCGCGTGGGCCACCTAGTCGTAGGGTTTGGGTAAATCAGTTGTGTAGTTTGTTCGTTCTGAATATAGTAAGATCTCACACTCCCCTCCCTGAATCAATCGAAGATTTTGCCCCATAGATGGCGCAGCTTGATGGGAAGGGACGGAGCTTGTCGTAGTGTTAAAAGGGTAGGACACAATGGGAGGAGGTGACGTTCTATAACATACAGTGACGAATGTTAAACTTATTTACTTCTACTTGTTCATACAATAATGTTCCCGAAACTAATTCGTAATGAACAGTAGATTCCCTCTTTCAGTAACTGAAACGTCTCTCTCTCTCTCTCTCTCTCTCTCTCTCTCTCTCTCTCTCTCTCTCTAGGTTATAAGAGGTATACAGAATGTTGAAAGTAACACTATTATATATCCATTTACACCTTTAATGAATCACATTATGAAATTTATTCAGCAATATGATGAGAACTTGAGAAGAATATATTTTGAAGTAGCACCACGAAGTAACATTATACTGACGCGGCCATGTATAATTATCCACCTTCCTCTCCCTCTCCGAGCTCGGACTTTTTTCTATCCTCTAGTCTATGTTTTCCCAGCTGAGGGTAAATTGTCATGTTTCTATCTTTGTTACTCGGCTATAAGGTAGATTTTGTAGCGAAAGATGATGTTTATTCTGAAAACTTGGCATTAATATGACACACAGCCATAGTAATTTCATATATTTCCATTAAGTATCGAGAAATCAGCTAATAAGAGATTCAATTTACGATCAGCTGGAAAACAATAAGAGTATAGTTGTCACTAAGGGATGGAGGGACGTAAGGGTGGCGAGGTGACTAACAAGGTGGGTGGAGGTGGAGGAGTTGTGGTGGGATTGTTTAGACTGGTGGATGAATGTATAATAACTAAATTTAGGATATTTCAGTGTGTGTGTGTGTGTGTGTGCGTGCGTGTGTGTGCTTAAAGGGCGATCGGGACACGAATGCATAGAGGTTTTGTGTTCGTGGACGGGTGGAAAATTATAAAGCTAAATTTATTTATGTACTATACTGTATATTGTATCTCTTTTTATACTGACATGGCCTTACTTACTCTTTACTTTGTATTAGTTTTGCACACATTTTCAGCATATTTCACTAATTGTCTTAAATATAGTTATGTTTATATGAATGATGCATTAGGATCCCTTTGGACGATCCCCTGTTCGCTTGTTTATGCTTCCTCTTACAACTTCGGTTAATTATTGCACACAAATCTTGATGTCATATCATATTTCGTGAACTCGCTAATCTGATTTATCTATCTATCTATCTATCTATATATCCATCTATTGCCAGACAACCTTATCTCCCGAGAGGAGGTGGACGTGAAAGTATCACCTTCATAAGCTTCTATATGCCGAGGTAACTCATTCGATTATCTAGCTTTTTTTCAATTAATTTCAAAATACATTTGTAGCTTGATCATACAAGATTATTGCGCAATGCAATATAACAATGACAAATATTAATTGTCCTGTTGATAAACATTATGTTTGCGGTAATATGAACAATTGATAAAGGTATACTCAATTAACTTCAGTAATTATATTGATTTAATTGATATTTATTAGACAGTCATAGTAAAGAAAATAGATCAAGGAAATAATGTGTTGGGGAAAAATGGATTGCAATTCTCGAGGGTAATTTACTCTAGGTAAATATTTCCCCCTGTATCACATTATCTTATATTATCAGACTTGGCAATATGTAACAAACCACATGCAAAGAGTATAACATGTCAGTATAAGTAACTATATGTGTGGAATAATATTATCTGTGTATACCCTGGTCTATTTGTGATATCTAATAACCTGAGTTTACATGTAGTTACTCATAGTCTCACTGTTACCAAGGTAATGCACACATTATTTATCAATACCATATTTACTACATACATCGATTAACACAGTGCAACTTCTCTCTCTCTCTCTCTCTCTCTCTCTGAGAAACCAGACTTGGCTCTTCCGTGATACCAACAGATTTTTCATATACTTTAGTAATTATTTTATTTATTGTTTCTAGGTTAGCACACATCAATTATTAGCATTCGTCTATAGAGCAAGTTAATCAGAAATAATTAGATTGGTATACTATAGCTGAATAGTTAAGGTCATAGAATTTACCCTGATAAATGTTGGTAAGCCTGACGAGTAGGAAGTGTGTATTTTCAGCAGAAGTTTGGTAAGGAGCTCTTTATGAAGATCCATACTAATTTCAACCTAATGTCAGAGAGCAATAAAGGTGAAACGAGACTCAAACTATCCATTTGGGGGAGGGAAGGGGTAGTTTACCCTGATGCACAGGAAAATCGACTTTAAATCGCCATAAACAGAGAGGAATTTTGTATCTAAGTTTAAACACTGTTGCCAGCTACTCTAAATATACTGATATTCCTGAGGGAAATGCTTTATCAACAAATTTGCCTCGATGTAAATTAATTGTTAAATATATAAATCAGACATGCCATACCTCTACCATTTGGCTTAATGTATCAATGTGATCATATGCAATGTTTTCTTTCTGGCCACAGGTAATTTAGAATCTTGATAATGATATTACCAATCTTAATGAATCCTGATCAATGTAATCAATATCCCACCGACTCAGTATTAACTGTGACTCTCATGCTTGAGGTAAGTCATCCACAGATCGACATATTTTGACACTACAAAGGTAACTCATCTAAATAATAATAGTTTACTACTTCTGTTAATCTAATTTGTCGCTAGTTTGTAGTTTGCTAACAAAAGGTGTATGTTATATATTATATAGTATGACCTGTACTATTATTTTATTCATACCAATAAAGTGGGTGGTGAGAGAGAAAGAGAGAGAGAGAGAGTGACGTTTCAGTTACTGAAAGAGGAAATCTACTGTTCATTACGAATTAGTTTCGGGAACATTATTGTATGAACAAGTAGAAGTAAATAAGTTTAACATTCGTCACTGTATGTTATAGAACGTCACCTCCTCCCATTGTGTCCTACCCTTTTAACACTACGACAAGCTCCCTCCCTTCCCATCAAGCTGCGCCATCTATGGGGCAAAATCTTCCATTGATTCAGGGAGGGGAGTGTGAGATCTTACTATATTCAGAGGGAACAAACTACACAACGGATTTACCCAAACCCTACGACTAGGTGGCCCACGCGGAATTGCGGCCGAGTGTACACTATCCCAACTGCACTATCGGAGGCTATGAATATGTGAATGGGAATAGTAATTAATGGGGCACTTAACCCTAGGGAAGGCCTCTCGATAAACTAATACTGATATATATATATATATATATATAAATTATTTATATATATGTGTGAATGATTCACACTGACAGGTAGAAGGATTTGTGGGAAAACCACAGGAAGAGCTTTCATTTGTTTTGCTATAACATTTTAGGCTATTCATTACCCGTCTTCAGAGACTAACAAGAGTGGGATTACAAAGGAGTACAGAGGATAACAAGCAACAATAGGTATATTGATTCTTTCGAGGCTGCTTGTAGCTAAACTACCTAACCTATGTGAGAAAAAGATAATAGTAGCTCAATAAAAAGTGCTGCTATTCGTTTGTAATGCAGTTAATCGCGGATTAAGAGTGAAATATTTATCCAGGCGTATTTTGAAAGTTTCAACAGTACTGCAGTCAATGATATGGCTGGGTAGTCCATTCCATAGGCTTACTACTCGCTGAAAAAAAAATACTTTGCCTCATGGGAATTAAAATACTTTCCGATTATCTTACAAACATTTCCTCTAGTGTAATTCGAATGATCGATTCCGGAATATTTGTTGACATCCATATTGATACTACCTTTTAATTATTTTAAACACCTGAAGTAGGTCCCCTCTTAGCCTGCGCTTTGTTAAACTGAAAAGATTTAACTCTTTTAGACGCTCTTCAGATGACTTTGTTCTCAGTCTAAGTATAATTTGTGTCACTCTCCGCTGTATTCTCTCGAGTTTATCTATGTCCTTTTGATAATATGGACACCAAAACTGTACACAGTATTCCAGATGGGGAAGAAACAAAGAATTGGATAAGGTGAGCATGACATTTTCAGATTTGTATTCAAACGATCTTCCAATGAAGCCAATAATTTTGTTTGCTTTCTTGACTACTTTGGTACATTGTTGGCTTGTTTTTAAAGTACTTGATTATGTTACTTCTAAGTCAGTTTCTTTATCAGTATTTTATTAGTTGACTATCGTTCATTGAGTAGTTTGAATTTTCATTCTTGTATCCTATACTGTAGGTAGTACAGTACTTTACATTTGTCAGTATTGAAACTCATTTGCCAGGTTTGAGCCCAATTTGCTAATTTACCTAAATCATTTTGGATCTGTTGAACTTGCAAGGGAGATACTACTATGTTCGCTCTTGTGGTATCATCTACAAATATTGAAATTGTACATGATAGATCGTCATCAATGTCAATAACATAAATTAAGAAAAGAATGGGTCCGAGCACTGACCCCTGCGGCACACCACTTGTGACATTTTTTCCAGTCTGAGGCTATACCGTTTATTACTACATCGTAGTACATATCTATCTATGCCATGAGCTTTTAGCTTCAAGAGACGCTTATGGGGGACTTTATCAAATATTTTTTGGAAATGAAGGTAGACAATGTCGACGGCTTTACTTTCGTCATACATGTTGATGATGTCGTGAAAAAAGACAAACCATACTGTAATTATTTTATTTCTTCTTTTCTTCTAAATGCTTTACAAGTTTATCTCTGATGATTGTTTCAAACAATTTACATATGATTGAAGTCAAACTTATTGGACGGTAGTTGCAAGATAGTGCTTAGTTTCCATTTTTGAAAAAGGCGTTACATTAGCTAATTTTCATTCATTGGGTACAATGCCACTTCGCATTGTATTGTTAAAAAGTAGTGCTACCGGTTTTGATATCTCGTCTCTTTATTCCTTTAATTTTGTTTTTGTTTTTCTTTGTTTTTAAGAGACAATGAACGGAGGAAGGAAAAACACAGATAAAACAAAAAGGTCCATGTGCCTAAAGGCATCCTCCATTCATAAAATGTTTGTAACAACTGGATTTAAATATTTGTAGATTGTAAGTTTGTGGAAAGCAATTCGAGGGAAGTAAATTCCAAAGAGTAGTAGTTCTAGGGATAAATTAATTTTGATAAGCAGAAGTTCTGCATTGTGGAGGAGAAAGTGTAAATTCATGGGCGCTCTCAGCTGCCCTAGTTCTACATACATACATACATACATAACATTTTAAGACTGAGTGCTCCACACATATGTGCAGTTTTAGTGTCATGTCCTAATGGCGGCGTTCCAGGCAACCCTGTTAAGGGCTGCTTCACTTGTCAATTTTTTTGGATTTGAGATCGGCACGTAAAGTCCGATCCCAGGCCTTCCTCGGTCCACCCCTTGGTGCAGCTCCCTCCACAATCACAGACCTGCATCTTTTCACCCAATTTTGTTCATCCATTCTCTCCACATGCCCATACCATCCCAGTCTACTTGTACGCATCTCCTCGCTAATACTCTTTATACTTAAGCGTCTCCTCAGCTCATCATTTGTTATTCTATCCTGCAGCCTGGCCCAACACATCCATCTCACCATGCTCATCTCATTACGTTCCATTCTGTTGACATCCTCTACTTTAACGGCCCATGTTTCTGAGGCATACGTCATTGCACTTCTAACACATGAGGCATACACCTTTCCCTTCAGGGGGAGAGGCATTCTTGTCATGGTCAAAATTAGCAGCAGTTCTCTGAACTTCCCCCAGCCACATCTAATTCTAGCGAAAGTGGCAGCCTCAGCCCCACCACCAGCAGAGATGGTATCTCCTAGGTAACAAAACTTGTCCACCAGCTCCAATGATTAATTTCCAAAATTCACAGCCACAGGATCATCATTTAACACAAGCTCGCTTTTGCATACTACGCACTCAAATTTCTCGATTTCTGACTTATCGCTCGGCAGGGGAGAAATAGTATTAGGTCAAGAGGGTTTATTAGACCTTAGTTTGTTTATGCTGTTTAGTACATCTACTTCTGTGATTACAATATCACTTAAAAACTAATTATTGTTTATTATGGATGGTGTGGCATGAGAAATTGAATTCACATCTTCTTCGGTAAAGACTGATGCTAAAACGTTGTGGAGACTACAGTATTACTCATCTGGACTTCATGATCGACAAGATCTCCATTTTCATTAGTAAGTGGTCCGATATTAGATGTTATCACCTTTTTACTTCTAATATATCCATAATATTATTTTGGATTTGACTTACTTAAGCTTGCAATACAGGATGCCAAGTGTTTCTTACTTTGTTTATTTTTTTTTATTTTTATTTTTTTTTGGCATTCCGTCGGAGAGTAAGACAGCTTAACCTGTCTGATTCATTCATCGTTCTATTGAAAGTATTGTGGGCAGTTTTGTTTTGGTATGTAGACAATTTATTAATGTTGGTGTTCCACCATTTTGGCTTATTGTTTCGAGTTGGGCGTCGATATTTCATAGGGACTAGCAGGGGTACCTGACGTTGCCCGGGTTTAAATTCTACCATAATCACCATCACTTCTACCACCACTACTACTACCATAATCACCATCATCAATCACTACTACCACAATCATCACAATACTACTACTACCAAAATCACCGGCCTCGACCTCCATGTGCCTCATTAAACGGCGGCCTCGATTTTGGCCGCTAAATGACCTCCGATCTTGGATCTGACCTCATCCGTACCACCATTGTGGGGGGCTGCGAACAACTTTCGTTCCATACACCTTTTCGATCGGAGGCCTCCTTCTGCCCCAACCGGCATTTTTTTTTTTTTCATTTTTTTTTCTTCAATTTCGGCCTCGAAATGACCTCTGATCGTGGCCTCGCCCCCTCTATGACCTGACAACAGGTCAATTGACACCCACATGCAAAGTTTCAGCTCCCCAGGTCCAACACTGCGGCCGCCTATTAAGAACACACAGACAAACAGACACACGAACTGATTTAATAATATAGATGCAAGAAGCCGGGACTCGCCAATATCTATTCAAAATCTAGACATTTCTGCTTGGCATCACAAAACAGTACTGCCATATTATGCATGGTGTTAAGAGGGGATAGGCCGGTTTTCTGGACCACTTTCTCCTTCATGCTTAGCCCCATTAGTTTTCAGATGTTAAGATGTTTGCCCCATTAGTTAGTCGATTTTAAGACCTTTCGCTCCATTTCTTCATCAACATTTAGACCTTTCGTGCTATTTAGGTGTCGATTTTTTCCCTGGCGAACGATGGCGAGCCTGTAATGATGGTAGAACCAGCCTTCGGCCGGGACATTTTTCTACCGAAAAATGTACAAATTAATCTACAAGGGGGATCTAATGGATTGTTTTTAATTTGATGGAGGTCTAGGGAGGAAAATAGAGAAATAATTAGTAAATTAACCTGATAAGGTTACCTGCCCGCCCTATCTTTGACGTCAGAGCTAAATTAGCGGTGGGAATTGACCACCTGACGAATGCTTCCCTGTGATTGGTAACGTCTCTTTGGACAAAGATGTTCACATTTTTTTTTTTTTTTTTTTTTTTTTTTTTTTCTATATTCCAACTACTCCCTCTCGGGCATAGGCTGATAGCCTTTACACATTACCAAAAACATCCATTAGATCCCCCTTCTAGATTAATTTGTACATGTTATGGTAGACAAATTTCCCGGCCGAAGGCCGGTTCTTCCAACATTATAGGCTCTCTATCGTTCGCCAGGGAAAAAATTGACACCTAAATAGCACGAAAGGTCTAAATATTTACGAAGAAATGGGGCGAAAGGTCTTAAAATCGACTAACTAATGGGGCAAACATCTCGACACAATCCACAATGGTGATGGGCTGGTCTATCATGGTGATGGGCTGGTCTATCAGAGTGAGAACTGAGCAATCTCTGCCATACCCATAGCTCACTCTGACTGTTCCTTTTACTTATATATTTTCTAGATCTCAAGTGACGGCGTCTCTTCCGTGGATTGACCTCCCAATCTACCAAGATTGGAAGCCAAAGCGTCACATTTTTCCTTTGCCCCTCAGCTTTCTCTTCATAATTGCTGAGGGGCACAGGGCCCTGGGTGGGGCTTTGGTTTCCCGGGCGTTTCCGCACCCTCCTCAGCTCCCCGCCATGGAGTGGCTTCGGTCACCCAGGCTTTATTGTGGTCGGCAGGGAGGGTTCTGTGGGGGCGCTCGGTTATAGCCTTGGCCTTGCTCGGGGCCTTGGGGCTGTTCGGCCAGGCAGCTTGGGGAACAACAACAACAACAACAACAACAACATCTCAACATCTGAAAACTAATGGGGCTAAACATGAGGGTGAAAGTGGTCCAGAAAACCGGCCCATCCCCCCTTAAACCTATTCTTATCTCTGTGGCTGCTTCCCATTTGGGTATATGTTTATAGTTATACTGTATATATGCACACCTAGAGAGTTTGAAGTGCTGTGTCTTATTACAACTTTCTTATGTTCTGTTATTCTTTTCTTTAAGCCTCGTTGCGTCTCTCCTATATATTCCTTTCTGCAGCCATTACACAATAATTGTGTATCACACTATTCTTGTTTATAGCCTTGGTTTGTTTAGTCTTTGTCATTTCTCCTATTTTCTAGCTATTTTCAGCCAAGTTTTCATCAGACATAAATTAATTATAGAAGCCTTATTAGAGTACACAGATATGTGTCGCATTATCATTATTTTCAATTTTAATTCCTACACTTGTACTAAAAATAGAAAAATGGAAGATGCAGGAAATTACAAATGCATGAAATACAAATTAAAGTAATGATAATAAGATATATATGAGTTAACGCCATACATGTGGCAGTACTGTTCTGAGATAGCGAGCAGGAATGTCAAATTGTGTGTATATATTTGTGAGTACGTCCCATATTTGTCAGTCTCTCTGCAGATGGGTAATACGTAACCCGAAACTATACAGATTATAAAATCCCGTCTGAGAGTACAAATATACAGTTTATATATACATACATCTCTATATCTATATATATATAATTATATATATATATCCATATACAGAGCGGTCGCGAAACATTTCCCCATAGGGAATTCCTGTGTATTTGCAAGAGAGAGCTGAAAAATCTATTTTTATTTATTTTACTCCAACACCAAACACCTTCCAAAGAAATTAATGACAGGAAGCATATGATCCACCGGGATTCAAACCTGGGTTACCATATACAGATGCAGATCAAATACATAGGAATGCAGATCAAATAATATAGGAATACCCTATGGGCAATACACAGGAATTCCCTATGGGGAAATGTTTCGCGACACCGCTATGTACATACCGGTATATATATATAATTATATATATATATATATATATTTTTTTTTCCTATGTGAATGAGGGAGAGAAAAGGCATAACTGCCTGCAGCGAGTGCCTCCCCAAGAGCTGAAAGAGTGACAGGGCCAAAATCAAGGGACATTCGAGCTAAATTGTCTGGACACACGGAGTTTGAAGCAATTTAAGTAATAGGAAGAGGGAAAGACTGATTCTGGGAGAGAGTTCCAGAGCTTAACAGTTGAATAGAAGAAAGTCTGAGAATAGCGTTTCACTCTTGGGTTGGAGAGTTGCACAGAGTAGGGGTGGGATTGTGTTGCAAGACGGGTACTACTTACCCTACGTAGAGGAGGGGGTATACACTGGGAAAGCTCCGAGGAACATTGATTATTGTAGTAACGATAGAATAGCGAGAGAGATGCAACATTGCGGCGAAGAGAGAGAGATTAAAGAGAGTTGGTGAGTGGACAGGAGTTAATGATACGAAAGGCTTTCCTTTCTACTTTGTCTAGGAGTGCGGTGTGAGAGGATCCTCCCCACACATGTGAACAATACTCAATACAAGGACGCACTGTGCCCCTGTACAAAGCAAGAAGCTATGCAGGGGTAAAGAATCCCTTGAGGCAGTTGAGCACACCCAGCTTTTGGGAGGCTGCCTTAGCGAGACTGGTAATATGGTTCTTCCAAGTGAGAGCAGAAGAAAAAGAGGCACCGAGAACAATGAGAGAAGATGAAGGGTTGATTTATGTATTGTTGAAGAATAAGGGATAGTCCTCTGGAGGTTCCTGACGGGTAGTAAGCTGGATAAATTGAGTCTTGGAAGCATTAAATGCAACAAGGTTTTTTCCTACCCCAATTGGAAATATAGTAGCTAGATCAGAAGATAAGACAGTGTTTTATGGCTTCATTACGTTTGCTTTTGAGGGATTACTGGCTGGGAAACTAATTGAGTAGTGTAAAGTAGAGTTGTCTGCATATGAATGGATGGGACTGGAGGTAAAGTTGAAGATCTCTCTATCTATCTATTGCCTGACGCCATGATCCCCGAAGGGGTGGCCACGAATGAACCGCCCCCAAGCACCTCTTTCCCCAGTCAGTCGACGCCCCTCCTCCCAACCAGCAATGCCTTCATTCATATACTTCCTCACTCCATCCTTCCACCTCTCCTTCGGTCTACCTCTCCCTGGCTGTCCTTCCACCTCGCTCTCGTACACCCTCTTTGTCATTCTCTCGCTTCCCATACGTTCTATATGGCCGAACCATCTCAAGTTGTTCCTTTTCACACTTTCCAGCACATCTACCTCCACACCACACCTCCTTCTTACTTCCTCATTCGTCTGTCTATCCCTCCATGTAACTCCGCACGCACTTCTCAAGTAACATATGGCTGAACCATCTCAAGTTGTTCCTTTTCACACTTTCCAGCACATCTACCTCCACACCACACCTCCTTCTTACTTCCTCATTCATCTGTCTATCCCTCCATGTATCTCCGCTGGCACTTCTCAAGTAACTAATTTCCACCGCTCTCACTCTTAGTCTGAGTCTCTCCACGAACGTCCATGCTTCGCTTCCGTAACTTAGTGTCGGGATTACCACACTGTCATGCAAGGACTTCTTCACTTCCATACTGACCACTCTATTTCTTGTTACTGCTTTCAACGTTCCTACAACCCTCTTCTCCTGTTGCACCCTCTCCCGCACTTCTTCATCCACAGTCCCTTCTTTACTCAACACACTGCCCAGATACTTAACCCTTTCACACACATATGATGCAGAGGTTGCCAGATTAGCAATAAGAAATAGAGTTCTCTCACTCTTATAATTACCTCTCCAAAATTAGTTTTCTGCCCACAGCTAACTCAAAGACAACTGCAGAGGTTGAAGTAACTAAACTAAAGGTTTCTAAATACCCCTGATGGTAACAAAGGTTTTAAAGTAACCCTAATAGGCTCAAAATCGCGTCATATGTCGGAGAGGGTTAAAAAAGCTGATGATCTCCATAGCCTGACCGTTCAACTTCACCTCACACTCTGTGACTTCACCCCTTTCGAAGGCCATAACCTTGCTTTTCCCCGCATATACCTTCAAATTCCGTTTTTCGCACACTGTTCCAAACTCATCTACCAGACCCTGCAACTCCCATTCATTATTGCTCATCAGAACTGTGTCATCCACAAACAGCAGTATAGGCAACTTCCACTCATTTCCCTCCCCTTTCAGCGATACACCGACATCCACTGCTTTTCCTAGTATTTCTTTCATGACTCCATCCATATATACAGTAAACAACCACGGGGACATCACACACCCCTGTTTCAACCCAACACTCAGGTCAAAGAACTCGCTCAGCTCATTCTCCACATGTACTGCCGCCTTTGCACCCTCATACATGCTCTTCACTGTTTTCAGCAACTTGCCATCTACTCCGTATATTCTAAGTACTTTCCACATGCCTTCTCTATTCACTCTGTCATAGGCCTTCTCCAAGTCCATAAAGGCAACATACACCTTTTGTTGCTTCTCCAGATATTTCTCCACAACACAATTCAGGGTAAGAATCTGATCTACACATCCCCTTCCCTTCCTAAAACCTCCCTGCACGTCGCCTATCCATTTCTCCGTTCTCACTCTCATTCTCTCAATCACTATCCTACTGTACACCTTCCCTACTACGCTTAAAAGACATATTCCTCGGTGGTTACCACACACTCCTCTTTCCCCTTTGCCCTTATATAGGGGGACTATTATGCCAGTCTTCCAGTCATCGGGTGCATTCCCCTTCTCCCATGCTAGTTTGCACATTTTCCATACCCATTCGATCACTATCTCACCACCATACCTCTACATTTCTCCACACACTCCATCTGTTCCTGGTGCTTTCCCCAACTTCACTCTTTTCATAGCTTCCTACACTTCTGACCTCCTGATCCCCAGCTCCTCCTCCACTACATCTCCTCTTCTCCCTCCCATACCATATCCAACTATGTTTGCTGGCTCTTCATTCCTTAAATTTAGCAACTCATTGAAGTACTCCCTCCATCTTTCGACTCTCTCCTGCTTCTCGGCTAGCATTCTCCCATTCTTATCTTTCACACCCTTACTGTTTCCCTTGCTACCTTCCCTAACTTTCTTTACTTCTTTCCAGAACAGTTTCTTACTCTCCCTCCATTTTACACTCAGATTCCTTCCAAATTTCTCATCTAGATCATTTATGAAAATTAGAAAGAGAATAGGAGATAGGACAGAACCCTGAGGAACACCGGAGTTGATAGGATGAGGAAGTGAGCGATGGCCGTCCACAACCGCAGCTATGGAACGGCGGGAAAGGAAATTAGAGACAAAGGCGCAAATGGAGTCACACTGGCTCCTTATAATGTCCCTCCTGTCGTGGGAAATGCATTTTCTCACGGCTTCCAATATGTCAATATACCCCTACACTTTTCCCATGGACTCCGCAGTATTGACCATCTGATACCATGCTTGTTTGTCTGGGTAGATTAACGCCTCTTGACTCTCTCTCTGCTCTCCTCCTCTGTCTTCTCTGCTATCTCTCACACCCTCTCCATTAAAAAGAAATTTGACAGTGGCAAATTTAAGCATTCACATACATTTTTCAAATGCGGGACAGGTGGTCAGCAATGACATTACATTTCCCTAGAATATGAATGATATTGAAGTGGTACTCATGCAAGAACAAACTCCACCTTGCAAGCATTATGAACAAAGTTAATATTCTTGCTGTCACCAGACACAGGATGTTTTACTTTATGATCATCCCCTTGCAACAAGACTGCACCTGTCCCCAAATCACTTACATCCACAGCCAGTTTGAACTTGGCACCTCCCACATGGTCAATACATTCCTTAATTCTAGGCAAATGGTAAGTGTCACTCTCGGTGATAGCATTGAATTTCTTAACATCAATGCAAAACCTTGCTGACCCACCTGGTTTTCCTATGAGAGTGACTGTGAAGGACCATTCACTCTAGCATGGTTCTCTGAAGTTGCGTTGCAGCTCGTCGTTGACCTCCTGGCGCTTCACCTTGGCTCTCCGGGGTTGACTCGGCACGGACGCAGCTTGACAGGCTCAGTATCTGCCACGCCCACGTCACATTCCATCACCATCGTCTGGCTAGGAGCATTCCGGGGGACACCCTCCAACATCTCACCATCCTCTGCAACACCATCAGCAGCCACAGGAGCACCCGTGTCTTCCTTATAATAATAATAATAATAATAATAGTTCTTAAAGCTAGCGCATGCTAAGCTAGCTAAGGATAGCTCAATAAGGCCGATTAGGCGTATTTCTATTGGGGTCCTGTACTACTACCCCATCCCTTTGCTCATGAGGGATGGTAATGACTCAGTGCTTGTGAAAAATCTTTAATGCGCCGAGCGTGGGCGCGAACCCGGGCCTTCTGGGTGGAAGTCCGAGACGCTAGTCACTACACCAAGCGAGCCGCTATGTGTCCAGACAAACTATCACCAAGTGACAGACTATGACCTCCTTCCAGCTCTCCTTGGCATTAACCCGGGAACTACGGGAAGACTCTTAAGAGTTCCCCCGGCGGACTGCGGGAAGACTCTTAACACCTTACGAGCGGCCTATGCGGTTTATTTATGTGTACCGCACAGCGGGGTGTTTTTAGCCAAAATAGGGCTGTTTACGTGATCATTTTCATGCCTAAATAAGACCCAGAACGTAAAACAAGTACCTATCCCTGAAAGGGCATAAACAGAGCTTTCGAATGACACCATAACGATCCTTGTATGATGGATAGTTTTCTTGCAATAACCGTGCAACGCGAGTGCAAAAAGCAGGTAATTCGGTACTTTCAGTACATAATTGAGTATGTAGCGAGTGAGAGAGGGAGGAGGGAGCTGAGATTTGTGTCAGTAGGTTCGCCGCGGTGGTCTGGAGCAGTCATACGCTCCCTAGTCTCCTGCCACCACTTGTCTCTCTCTCTCAGCCACATTACGTGCTGAAATTGCCACTCGAGTTATGTCGAGCGCCGCCACATAGTCCAGCTTTATTTAACTCGACTTATGTTGCTCGCCGCTAATTAAGGGTTAAGAGTCAGGGAAAAAAAAAATCAATTTAAAACCGAAAAAAAAAATAAAAAAAAATATATATATTTTTGCCCCTGGGCCATGCCAAATATCACTCCTCCACCTCCCCTCCTTCCCCAGTTTCCTCCCCTCCTTCAGTTATCACCTATTTTCCCTGTTATTCCCTTTTCCCGTGGTCTATTTTCGTGCTAACATTAGCGAGTTGGTAGCAGGGCGTTGTCATCACTGTTAGCAAGCGAGTGCAAGAGAGAGAGAGAGAGTACCGATGATCGACAGTCTCTCTCCAGAGGTGGAGGAAAGTGGTGGGCTGGGAGGTTGCCTCAGCCATACATTGTGTAACTCCCGGCCTGTATCGCCGATTTTGACCATCCAAACGCTGTTTCCACTTGTTTTATTGTTGTAACAGGTTAATACCTTTATAATCAACCTATAATAGGCGCATATGGATAAGTATTAATGCCATTTATGGTAAAATCAATATTTTAGTGATGGGAACAGCTTAAATACGTCAGCACAGGAGTGTGGTGTCTCATACCCCCCATGCGCACTTCAGAGGTTAACACACCTCCATCCTTTCTCCTCTGTCACACAATCAGGAGGAACATTTTCGTGCATAGGCACCTCATTAATCACACCACACATCGAATAATTTTCTGCAGTCTCCTTCATTCTCTGCAACTCTGGATCCGTTTTCTGCAACTCTGGCAACTCGGTTACATGGTGATTAGTTAATGAGCTAATATCAGGTGTGTTCTCCTCACCTGAGACACATCCACTCTCTCTCACACCTTCATTTAGCGAGAACAATTTATCTAGCCCCACCTCATTGGGGCCCTCAAGTACACTTTGCACCCTTGCAACATCACTCTTTGCCAGCAAGAACAATTTCTCTAGTCCCAACTCATTAGGGCCATCTAGCACACCTTGCACATCACTCTTTCCCAGCGAGACAATTTCTCTAGTCCCAACTCATTAGGGCCATCTAGCACACCTTGCACACTTGTAACATCACTCTTTTTCGCCATTGCCACATTCATCCCATTATTTTTGTGAGATATGGACCCGAACACAGTACAAACAGGAAATTCAGCTGGCACCTTCTTCAGCTCTCCTGTTGCAGCACAATCAGTAGACCTGGTAACAATTATGGGAGAAACATTCACCTTCCTCCCTACTAAATCATTTCCTAACACAAGATCAATCCCAGGCGCTGGCAATTAATTCATCAGTCCCACAGTCACCATTCCAGTCACGAGCCCACTTCTCAGCTCCAAGTTTATGAGTGGCACAGACAGACTGCCCCCCACACCATTAATGAGGATGCTTTTACCCTCATACACCAATTTTTCCAGCACCTTCGTTCTCATGAGCGTTTGGGCTGCACCTGTATCTCTCAAGATTTTCACAGGTTTAACCTCATCATTCTTACGAACAGATCCATACGACACAAAGGCAGCAAAGGTGTCATCCCTCTTTCTCTTCTCCTTCTCCTCCTCTTCCTCATTCACACAGACTTTCCCCAGGATGGACATCAGAGCTACGGATTTAAAGTCTCGCATGTACTCAGCCTTACTGTTATCTGCCATAGGCCTATCCCCCATGCCCTTATGCCTCTGTTTAAGGAAACAATCACGTTCCACGTGACCAGCTTTATCACAGTAGGAACACGTCACCTCTCTCCTTACTTCCCTCTTATTTCCGACAGTGGTAGGAGAAGCAGTGGGTTGCCATGGCTTGCTATTCCATTTTTGAGGTGGAATTTTCGGAGCCTGGTTGGTAACACTGTCAGTGGTCGGTGACCTTGATGACTCAGGGTAGCGGTAATTGTTTCCCCTACTGTTGCATGCTTTACTATCTGAACCTATTTTGCGTGTTAAGACATATTCATCAGCGAGTGTGGCAGCCTTCTCGGGATTCATGGTACCTTTTTCTAGGATATGTGAAGCTACTTCCCTATTGACTGTCCTACAGAAATCCTCCAAAAGAAAGAGCTCAAACAATTTCTCATAGTCACCTTTGATCTCCCGAGAACGCAGCCACCTGTTTAGTTCCTTTTTCTTCTCATACATGAACTCCACATGCGTCAAATGATTTGGTTTATAATGATTCCTAAACTGCAAACTGTAAGCTTCAGGCACTAATTCGTAGGCATGTAGAATAGTTTCCTTTACAGTCTCATAATCGTCTCTCTGAGCCACGGAAAGAGCAGTGTAGGCAGCAAAAGCCTTTCCCTTTAACCCACTTTGCAGCAAAAGAGCCCATTTCGCCCTAGGCCAGTCCATGTTGCTCACGACTTTCTCAAAAGGCAAGAAATACCCAGTAAGATCTGCCTCACTAAACGTTGGGACCATACGAACGTGCTTAATGACATCAAACGCACCGCCACTCCCTGCCCGTTCCGTGTCCCGTTAGTCCCGCTAGCACACTCAAGTTTCCTCTCCTCCAATTTAAGTCTCACCTGTTCTGTTTGTTGTTTTTCCTGTTCTATTTGAAGTCTCGCCCGTTCGGTTTGTTGTTTTTCCCGTTCGGTTTGTTGTTTGGCTAACTCCAGTTGCATTCTGAGCAACTCTACTTGGTTGACTGTGTTTTGTACCGATTGTGATTGTTGTGCGTCTGTCACAATCTGCACCCCAGTGTCATCTAACCCATCTCTGTTGGTGGAAACTAGCCCTAGTTTCTCTAACACCCACGACTATAACTCCGCCTTAGTATCAGCGACTAAGTTATCAATCTCCAACTTGTCCGCCACTAGTTTAAGCTCCTGCTTAGCAAGACTAGAGACATTTTCGTAAGTGGGATCTGAGTGAAGAAACCTTTCTACGTCCTCATCGCTCATAAGGAACATCTTGGCCTGTTTTTATTGATCCGATTAAAGCAAAAACAAAATCAAATTAATGTACCAGAAACGAGAGATTCGTAGCAATACAGTACACCAACAAATCGTCTGAGTTGTGATTCCAGTGAAAAGCAAAAACAAATGTTTTAAAAGTGCTTAAGTTCGAGTCCCGGTGAACAGTCGTAAACAAAAAGACAAGTCCCTAATGCGGGTACAAGCTCGTATAAACCGGGCTCAAGGTCGCCAAATTCTTGTCACGGCCCTACAGTGTTGAACCCAAGAGATTAAAATTCAAACACCGGCAACACGCTATCTGACTATGAACATAATGCAAAAAGGATTGTTATCATAAATAATGAAGAAGGATAATATCAAACACCACTAATTTTCGTATTAATTAAATTATAATTAACTAGGGTAAACGAACAGGTTGATAAGCACAATAATTCAGTTAATCAAGGCAATGATCTTTGATATAAAACATCAGAAGAAACACCTGAGTAGCAATGAATAAGAATTGATTAAACACCGAATGAAAGCTTTAAATAAATGCACTCGTTACAAGGGACTACCGCTCAAAGAGGACATTGAAGACAAACGGTTAACCAACACTTAGCACGCTGATTATAAACTGTGAATTACACTTAGTACACTGAATATGAACTCTAAATCACACTTAGTACACTGAATATGAACTGCGAATCACAACTCAATCACAGACCAACATACGACACCATATAATATCACCACGGTGTAACACACAAAAACACCACTCACGGATATTTAATTAACATTGATTGACAGGCTACCGTGTTTAGATAATTATCGCCAGATAACGCTCAAACGACGTGTGTACTCAAGAACACTAATCAGTGTCCACACTGTCCAGTGTCCACAGTGTCGCCAATTAAGAGGCGACTTAATTCAAGTGTTCAAAATCATCAAAGGCATCGACAATATGAACTGTAGTAAGTACTTCACTATCGACCAATCTAATTACACGCGGGGAAACGGTTGCAAAATTATTGGTAAATCTTTTAACTCGCACGAATCTAAGAATTTCTTCTTCAATCGAGTTGTCAACTTGTGGAATGGGCTTCCCCGAGACGTTATAGACTGCAGCACCGTTGATTCATTTAAATTCCGCCTAGACAAATATCTCGCATCAAACCCGCGACTGACTGCGTTTGTAAATGAATAACTTTATCCTCCCCTCAGTTACTAACCCATATGTCCCCTACTAACTTCCTAGTCCTGCCACGTTAGTGGCAGGGCAGTAGTTCCCTTTCCAATGTTTCCTTACCCACTCTAAACCACTGTTTGGACACTTGATCCTCAGTGTTTTGGAGGACAAGCAACCTAGAAGGGTCACTAGATCTGTTGTTGCTTGATTTCCTTTGTACTCCTTTGTACTAAACAGACACATAAACACAGACCAACATAACCACACCAAATATATAGACCCCCCCCCCCCCCCCCCCACACACACACACACACACTAGGGCTCGTTACACATACACAATGTATAAATGCTGGCTCATCTCCCCTCCAAAGGACACCAAACAATACACTCACCTAAGTGTCTCAACTCACGAAATTAGGAGACAGCAAAACACGAACACACAGGAGTGAACCCAGACAGGAGCGAGGGGGGACTCTTTCCACCTCCGTCCTCTGCCAGGTTTAGGACAACACTGATCCTGTCCTCTTACTTCCTAACAGACATCTCCTTCCTAACCTCTAACTTTCGGCAAGCAAAGGGAGTCGCACGAGTCTTTTAACAGAGTCACATTGGCTCCTTATAATGTCCCTCCTGTCGTGGGAAATACATTTTCTCACGGCTTCCAATATGTCAATATACCCCTACACTTTTCCCATGGACTCCGCAGTATTGACCATCCGATACCATGCTTGTTTGTCTGGGTAGATTAACGCCTCTTGACTCTCTCTCTGCTCTCCTCCTCTGTCTTCTCTGCTATCTCTCACAATATATATATATATATATATATATATATATATGTTAGTAAATCCAGGTAATACATTTTCTTTGATGCACACAAGGTTAAAAGATATAGCAATTTCAGCATTTGAGATTTTATTGTTCAGGTTTTCCAGGGATCTGCCAATTTTGCGTTGAGGGGCAGTAAGGAGGTACAGTAGATTGCCGAAGTTCATGATTAAGTGGATACAGGATGGTACATGGTGAACAATGGTTACGAAGTTTCGCTATTCATATAGAATTTTCAAGTAATGAATGGTATAGAGAATAATATGAGCTTATATAGGAGCTGGGAAAGCTGAGGGGGCGAGGTTAAGGCAGGCTATCGTCTGTCTTTGATCGATGGTATGTTCGCTATGCGGCACTTCTCCTGATCTGTGATTGGCCAGTGGGTGATGACGTCAGGAGTTGCGCACTGGAGTCAATCGTGGCTGGGGGTGTGGGGTGGTGGAGAGAAGGGGGGACCGAAGTCATTGCTGATTGGCTGGGAGCTGGGTGGCGTGAAGTGAGATGCGCGGATTCGAGGGGCGGAGCTGAGGGGCGTCTATATATATATATATATATATACCAGTATATATTGTATATATATATATTATATATATATATATATATATATATATATATATATATATATATATACATACAGTATATATATATATATATATATATATATATATATTTCACAAATACACGTGAGCTACTAAATATTTTGATACTCTTAGCCGGACTCGAGATTTAACCCTCAACTCACGGTGCCCGTCATATCATGGGAGAGTGAGTATTGCCCACCCCTGCTGCACCCGCCATTTTGAGGCCATTATGAGCTATGAGAGAGAAACCGAGCATTGGGGGGACGATAGGTGGGGGTGTGGTGGAGTGGTCTTGCCACTGGTCTGGTAATCCAAAGGTCCCGGGTTCAAATCCCGATGTATCAATGGGAAGATATTATTGGGAAGGAATTTGTGCTGTACCTAGTATCAGTGCATTACCACAAGCCCACCAAAACGTCAATAAAATACCCTCATTGTTCCCTGATTAAATAGCACTGTATGAATATTCCCATATTCAAAATTATGCTATAGGGGTGCAATGCCTGGTGAGTTATCTGCTCAACAGGTGGTGTTGTGTGTGTGTGTAAGTGTGAGAGTCCGAGTGTAGGGGGTGAGACAGTGAAGCACGGGAACGAGGTGGCTTCAGAGATGGGGTCGTTTCGGGCCATGAGTGAGCACCGTGCCTCATGTGAAGGCAAGATGGCAGGTGCTCGTTGTACTCTACGTGCTTCACGTCTCACTCCCTAGACTGGAACAAGACCTCACGGGCTTCACTGTTCATTGTAAAGCGGTGAATGTTAAGGCTCTCGGCCTATGCCCGAGAGGAAGTAAGTTGGAATATAGAAAAAAAAAAAAAAAAAATAGGTGCCATCAGACCGCTCGCCACCGCTATGTGGCTGTCACTGAGACATACTGTATCTCATCACCACCTCCTTACTGCTCTCAACAAGGTTAACATCGGGAAAAAATACCTCATTTTAGGGTATTTTCAACTCTGGTTGCACGATCCTTGCAAGAGAACCAGTGGTCGTACAAGGATGATTCAGGTGTCATTGGAAAACTCTATTATCACCCTTTCACGGATATATAATTGTATTATGCTCTGGCTCTTGCTTATGCATGACAAAGTGCATGGAATGAAGTTCATTATATGCAAATATACCCGCCAGGCGCTACGGTGATGTAAACAAGCATGCCCAGTCATTGGGAGTTAAATGATATCATTTCACCCTAATTGCTTGGGGGTACTTGCAAAATCCCTGTATGGTATCCTGGAATATGGATTCTACGATTTGTGTTGAATTGAAATACTTTCTCCAAATTGGATTTCCCTTCTCCCTAATGGAAATAGAAAAAGGCTAAGTAGCCTTTATCACGCATTGGTGTAATAAATCAAAGCATGGACACTCATCCTGACTGTCGTTGGTTCTAGTCCGGCTGAGAGTATATATATATATATATAGAGAGAGAGAGAGAGAGAGAGAGAGAGAGAGAGAGAGAGAGAGAGAGAGAGAGAAAGAAAGAGAGAGAGATAGATATATATACACACACTTATGCGCTTTTATTATATTTATGTGTTTGGTTGGTGGTGTAGGCACCAGCCAAACACGGCAGTATTCCTGGGGAGCATAATTATTCCTAAACTTTGTACTGATACCGCACCAGGAGTAACTAGAACCAATCAGAGGGCGCAAGGCACAGTGACGTCACCCACGGGGGAAGAGCCAAATGCCCAGTTTCTCTCTCTCATTCACACACTGTCTCTCTGTCTCTCTAAATAAGAGTATTACGTGTATTGCACAGCCGTGGACAGACATTTATAGACAATTTTAGGAAGCACAATATAACTACACTGGCGAACCATATTGATAAACTGATGGCATTCTCTAGTTAATACTCAGTCTTGTTATTTTTGTATAATTTAAGAGGTGTTCAATTAACCCTAACCACATTAAGTTCGTCTCCAATTTCTATGTGAAATAGGCTACCGATTGCTATAGTTGGATCAAGAAAGATAAAGAGCTTCAACACATAATTAGATAGGATATGCACGAGATGTGCTCAACTATAGTTATTGGGGTTATCAACCACCCCCACAACCATTGTTGTGGGGGTACTAGGGAAGTTTGTTGATAGAGCAGTGGAGGTAGACTTTTAAAATTACGAAGTCCCATCAAAACAAAGGTAAGGATATTGTATGCTAACAATAGTAAAACAATAGTTAACAATAGTGAAACCATAGTTGATAATGCAACAACGGAAGTTATTCATACTAGTAGTGGTACAATATCTATCAAAGTACAAGCAATAACAAAAGTCAATCAGATACTATTAGAAGAAATCAATTGAGTGTAAATTATGCAAACTGCAACCAAATGGACCAACTTAGAGCAATTTATAGCTTAGGATTATTTAAACATTATTGTGGATACTGAAACCTGAATAAATACAGACTCTAGACATTGTTGCAGAATGTCATATACCAGGATACAATTTGTCAAACTTATATAAAACAGGTAGGGGGATGAGGAATAGCAGTCTTTGATACGGGTTTATTAAAAAAGCTGCATTAACTCAGGCAATAACACAATTGGTGACAATGAAAGTATTTGCCTCGAGATTGGTGAGGGTAGTGAGGCTATTGGTGTTATTTATAGAGCACCTAATTTGAGCAGAAATTATGGAAAGTTACCATGGGAGTAACAGTGTATGTATTTTAGGTGATTATAATGATTCACGTTTAGTTTGGTAATAGTTAAATTAGCAACAGTGAATTTGAAGACTGTCTATGTGTAGTACTTGATAGTTTCTTATTTCAATTCATAAATACGCGTATTAGAGGAAATAATAATTATACTCGACTTAGTTGTCAGTAACAATGAAAACATGGTAACAAACAAAATGTTGACATTGGAGACGAACTTAGCGTGGTTAAGGTTACTTGAACACCTCTTAAATTATACAAAAAAACAAAAAAACAAGACTGAGCATTAACCAGAGAATGCCATCAGTTTATCAATATGGTTCGCCAGTGTAATAATATTGTGTCTCCTAAAATTGTCTAGATATGTCTGTCCACGGCTGTGCAATACACGTAATACTTTTATTTACTCATTCCTATAAGATAGCCCATTTAGCCCACACACAATCCCACAATCATTATATATCGTTTATGTAGTTAATAATATATATTAATCTGCGTCTCTCAAACCAATGTAGGCCTAATTTCATTAACTTTACTTCATATGGAGGCTTGTAATATTATGGATATTTTTAGTCAATCGTAGTTGACAAATAGTGTAGGTAATTATGTGAGAGAGAGAGAAAGTGTGTGTGAATGAGAGAGAGAGACTGGGCATTTAGCTCCTCCCCCCGTGGGTGACGTCACTGTACCTCGCGCCCTCTGATTGGTTCTAATTACTCATGGTGCAGTATCAGTACAAAGTTTAGGAATATGCTCCCGGGGAGTGCTATAGGTGGATCTCCTGTTTCACCACTTGTCCGCCTTTACTGATCCTTTCCGTGCCTCACCAAAATAGAGGGCAACCACAGATTGGCTTCCTAAACACCTCTCTCTTTCAATACACTATGGTGCAAACATCTCACATACTACACTACCTTTTCAAAATTCTGTTTGAAAATGGCCTAATTAAGACCGGCCTTGGAGTACCCAGGGGAGGTGGGGGGCACTAAAAATGCCCCCATTGCTTTGGCCTCTGGTGCTGACCCATCAACATGCTCTGGCCCACTACCTCAGAGAGTACAGAGCGTTTTACTGAGGTGATCCTCTCAGGCATGGAGGCATACATTCCATTTTCTTTCTCTCAGACAAACAGACAGAAACCTTGGTTTACTCACGCGTGTTCTACTGCTGTCCACAATAAGGAGGATGCATACAGACAGTACCTGTGCCTTCAAACCCAGGAATCTAGAACCCTTTATGTTTTTGCATGGAATTGTCCCAAATCTGTTATTTGACTTGCCAAAAACTTTCATCAAGAGCAAATGTAATGAACTTTCACATTCTAGCTCTACTCAAGCTTTCTGTCACATAGCCAAAAAGCTCTCCATAAACTTTCCATCCTCCTTTCCACTCAGATGGCACCACCGTCACTTCTTCCTCTGACAAAGCTGAACTCTTTACTCAAGCTTTCACTAAAAACTCAACCTTGGACGATTCCAGCGCTTTCCTCCTTCTCCACCACCCACTCACTTACTTATGCCTAATATTATAATTTGTAAGAAAGAATCAGCGTAGACTGCAACATTTATGGTTAAAAACACATGTGCAGATATGGTCCCAGGTTTATTCAACGTTTCGCTTTCTACGGCTTCTTCAGGAATACAACATAATTATGGAAGTAACTTAGATATAGTCCAAGCTCTGAGAAAACAACTGAACAAAATGAAATAATTGGTGTAGCAATATGAAACGGAATGAAATAAAATAGTGCATGAATTGTGATAGGCTTTTATCTACGGGCCTTACGAATTTGCTCAGAGGAGTATTTGCAAATTGAGCAAAACCTAATTTTCAAAACTTTCACCCACTTAAAATATCCCCCATTTTTCATACTAAAAGCAAAGAAGAAAGCTCTCTCCATTCGCCTAAGAACCGAACCAAAAGAAAAACCCAACAGAATGTTAATTTTACCCAGATCAAATGTAGCTGACACATATCTAATATCATGAAGAGAGCAGGAGTCGAAATAGTTCGAACTGGCGGGTCACAATCGGAAATGTCATGAATAGGGTTAGTAAACGAAAGAATGAAATCAGTGAAGCGGGTGTTTATGAAGTTCCATGTGCCTCCTGTAATAAATTATATATTGGCGAAACATATCGAGGTCTAAAGAAGAGGATAAAATAACACAAAACGGATATGGAGAAATTTAAAATGAGCAATGCGATGGTAGTACATAGATTAGACACGGGGCACAGTATAAACTATAACCAAGCTAAGCTAGTAAAATGCGAAACTGACACACCTAAACGGAGATGTTTTGAATCGGCTCATATTGTTTTAAACGCCACCATAAACTTGAATAATGGCTTCTTTTCGTTAGCCAAAACCTTAGCTATGTTACCGAACATAAAACCAGGTTAGGTAACTCTTTCCCATATTGTTCATGCGGTATTTTATTTTATTTAATTTCATATTGCTACACCAATTTTTACATTTTTGTTTAGTTGTTTTCTCAGAGCTTGGACTATATATAAGTTGACTGTACTTCCATATATGTTGTAGGCCTATTCCTGAAGAAACCGTAGAAGGCGAAACGTTGAATAAACCTGGGATCATATCTGCACATGTGCTTTTAAGCATTATAATTTGTTTCCAAAGACATACTTTCTTATCTTTCTGGGCTTCATAATCAGAAGGCGTACTGGCCAGATGGTGGCCCTCCTGTTGTACTAAAAACTGTGCTTCTGTGCTGACTCTTTTGTCTAGGTAAACACTTCTGCCTCTGTCTTTCATCTAACACCTTGCTGGAAATTTGCTCTCATTCAGCGTGTCCAAAAGAAGAATGACCGCTTTCAACCCTCCAACCATCATCGAATTGCCCTCACATCTTGTATCTATACATTTTTTGAATCTATTCTTAATTCAAATTTTTTAAGCATCTGACTTCCCATAACCTTCTTTCCCATCACCAGTATGGCTTCTTTTTAAATGCAGCTCTACTGGTGATCTATTTTCCTATTTTACTATCTCTTGGTCATCCACCTTTCAGGACTTCAGTGAGAATTTTTCTATTGCAATAGACATATCAGAAGCTTTTGCTAGAGTCTAGCACAATTCACATGTTCAAGACTGCCTTCTTTTGGCTTCTAATTGTGCCTTTGTTTCAAATTTCCTTTCCAGTTGTTTCATTAGTACGGTTGTGGATGGACATCGTTCACTTCCTCACCCTATCAACTCCAGTGTTTGTCAGGGTTCTGTCGTATTCCCAGTTGTGAGAACTAAATTGACTACACCAGTATCTGGGGACTGTTGGCAACAACCTTCCGATAGGGTAACCGCACTAGAGTGAACAAATTCCTACCAGAACCCGGTGATTGTATATATTGTAGAGATTAATTATTATTAAGTAATTTAGTACTGTATAAGATTACCTTGGCCAAGTTAATTTAGTTATAAAACCTTGTATGATTAGATTTAGAGGTACTGTATTCGGTATCAGTTTTGAAATTCCCACGCTTGCAGGCGCGATCCCCAGCTTGCTGTAATATCCAGATCGCCTGGATAATATGTTTACTAAATCGTTGTGAAACGATATTTATATTAGTATTATATAATTAAATGCTTATTTCTCATTTATAGGATAAAGTAAAGAGGGAATGAACCCTTGGTAACGAATTAATATATAGTTTATTTAAGAGTCGGAAATTGAAAAATTGAAGTTCCGATCAGACTCTAGTAAACTTTTGAACGGTAGAGACGTGTACCGAGATCTCCTCCACCACAATCCCCACGCCAGGCCCGGAGTCCTGACCCTTTAACCCTGGTCTACCGAAGCCGGAATCCTCGAAACAACACCAGGAGTCCAGGACCCTAGTATAGCTAAGTCATTGTTATACATGGCCATTGATACAATGTTTAGTTAGGGCATCCTGAGAGATAGGCTACCATGGTTACTAGGTTACTATAAACAAACCTCATCTGCTCCTATAGTTCATGCCATAAGGTAGGCGATCTCAGACTTAATTTTTATTTATGTTTATTAATTTTATATTTCGATTAGTGTGGTAAGAGATAACCTTTGGCCATATTATCCCCCACATTTTGGTGCCCCGAGTGAGGATTCCGATCGGTGTGTATACTAGGGGTCGAGTTAGGGCCAGTTTTCTCCAGTTAGGGTCCCTGCTAAGCTGTAGCGGTAATGCTTAAGGTAATTTTTGAGGGACATAGTTTGATTCCCTGCAGTTATGAGGTCCCTAACTGTGAGGCGATGGCCGTGGGTGAGTGGCACTGGCATGGCGTTTAAATCCTGGGGTAGAGGACTGGTAGGAGTGCCTGCAACGTTACGTTCTCTGGCGTTTGTGAAACTCGGAGCTTGAGCTTCGTTGCAGTCCCTAAATTTTCCCCATATTTTTCATATTTAGACCATTTTATGTCTCCGTCCTTAATGTCACCCGCGTCTGGCAGACTAGGTCGACCAGCTAAATGCTCGGGACGGAGCATATACCAAATTTAATAAATAATTAATGTGTTCCCCCCACCCCCCTTTTAGAAAAATGCTACTACCACAGGTACATCTGGGATAAGAAATCAATGATTAACTAAATATTTACAGCTTTAGCTTCATTCTTGTACCTAAATTCTCCCTATTATTTGATAATTTAGGCCATTTTTATGTTTCTGTCCTTTAATGTCACCCGCGTCTGAAAGACCAAGTAGACCAGCTAAATGCTCGGGACGGAGCATATATGACATTTAATTCAATAATAAATACATTCCCTCCCCCTACTAGCATGAGTTCCCATGTATTAGGTAAATTATATTGTGGACTTAATGTTTTCAACTAATTATTCATCTGAATTTGTAGCAAATAATGGTACGCATATAATGCTAAAGATTAACAGCTAAATTGAGTATGTGTTAGGCTATATCTAAATGTAATTTTGATTGTTGAAAATTAGTCTTCAGTATAAACATTATTAATAGTCCAGAAAATAATTATCCATTTTCCAAAATGACTGATATACTCTTGAAAAAATCTATGGTGGGGAAATTAGGCTGGGTAACTAGAGCATTAAATAATTGCCAGGAGGTAAAAAGATGCGACCCCTGTCCAAGGGAGCTGTTAAAGTCTCAAATCCAAGATCTGAAAACCAGGTGGGATAATTATAAAGTGTCTTTCAATAAATTGGAGGACTTTTGCATCAAACAAGAGCAATCTGAAAAGTTTGAAGAAATACAGCGAGCCTATACAGATGCTCGTGAAAATTATTTGGATCAACTAGCTGGGTTCGAATCCTTGGCGACAGAGACAGTTACCGGGACAGGGAGTAATGGTACCAGTAATGGTATTGCGGCTCCGGGACAACAAAGCTTTAAGTTGCCACCTATAACCTTACCTGAATTTGATGGGCAATCTGACTGGAATACCTTTTGGGACAAATTTAAAGGTTTAGTTCATGACAGGTTATATATTTCTGCAGCAAATAAATGTTCATACTTATTGGGTCAACTTAAGGGTTTTGCATTGGATGTTATCAAGGAACTTCCCATAGCAGATGCCAATTATACAGCAGCTCTAGAAGTACTCAAGGCAAATTTTGAAGATATGGAGTTGACTCTACAGCGCCTAGCTTACAAATTCCTAGATTTATCAGGACCAAAGCATACGTACCAGGATCTTCAATCATTCCGGATCAGCTTGAATTGCGTTTTAAAATTACTTAGTACCCAGAAAGATCTTGACTCAGCTTCTTGGCTCTTGAACCATATTGTACAACAAAAGCTCTCTCAGAAAACCTGTGATGAATTGTACCACAGGTATAGGAAGAACTACTTCACGTATCAAGAGATAGAAGAGGGTTTAAGAGAGCTGTGTAAACACATGCAAGTTTCCAAGAAGGATACCGTTATCAAGGAAGGAGACAACAAGGTTATATACACAAAAGTGTCTACAGCAGGGACTAAAGAAAAAGCAAAACCATTCAAGAAAGAAGGGGTTGGTACCTATGTGACATCCGTCCAGCAAAATAATCAAACTAGTACAGTATCAAAAACAAAAGGTGTTTGGGAGAGAAAAAATTACCCGTCTCAATTCTCCAGTGCCCCAAGAAGTAACCAGAGATATTAACCCCACACCAGTGGTAAACCAAGAAACCCGGAAGATGTGTATGTTATGTTCAGAACAACATTCCACAGTGTATTGTAGGACTTACCCAGATCTTAAGGCTAGACTTCCACGACTCATCGAACTAGGTATGTGTCTTGTTTGCCTTAGCACAAGACATTCTATTGAGAAATGTGCTACTATATAAAATGTATGTTTTCGGTGCAAGACTGGTGTACATCATACCGCATTGTGTCCCAAGATCAGTGAAATACAACCCAAAACGACAAGTGTAAATATGACCCTGACCAC
The DNA here is from genome assembly GCA_032716605.1 of Paralithodes platypus. NCBI lineage: Eukaryota > Metazoa > Arthropoda > Malacostraca > Decapoda > Lithodidae > Paralithodes > Paralithodes platypus. Next base: position 11,317,381 of record CM064551.1, read on the forward strand.
TGGAAACCCAATGCATACGCCGGCAGCCACTCCTACAGCCGAGGTTCAACTGATCAGAGGAAAAGAGGTTATGCCAGTCAAAGCACTCTTTGATAATGGAGCACAAAAGACCTTCATTGCCGGAAATGTTGTCAGAGCCATGAATTTGCCAACAGTAGGAAGAGTGAACATGGCAATAACTGGATTTCTGTCAAATAAGGAAACACAAACATTTGACATGGTTAAACCCCTGATTAAATTGGGAAAATATAAATGTAAGGTGACTGCGGTGGTTAAGGACGACAAGAACACTTCTGTGGTAAATAAGGGTTTAACCCTTAATTAGCGGCGAGCAACATAAGTCGAGTTAAATAAAGCTGGACTATGTGGCGGCGCTCGACATAACTCGAGTGGCAATTTCAGCACGTAATGTGGCTGAGAGAGAGAGACAAGTGGTGGCAGGAGACTAGCGAGCGTATGACTGCTCCAGACCACCGCGGCGAACCTACTGACACAAATCTCAGCTCCCTCCTCCCTCTCTCACTCGCTACATACTCAATTATGTACCGAAAGTACCGAATTACCTGCTTTTTGCACTCGCGTTGCACGGTTATTGCAAGAAAACTATCCATCATACAAGGATCGTTATGGTGTCATTCGAAAGCTCTGTTTATGCCCTTTCAGGGATAGGTACTTGTTTTACGTTCTGGGTCTTATTTAGGCATGAAAATGATCACGTAAACAGCCCTATTTTGGCTAAAAACACCCCGCTGGGCGGTACACATAAATAAACCGCATAGGCCGCTCGTAAGGTGTTAAAGGAAGCATCTGACTTCTTAACAAAGAAGAGTGTTCAACTAGCAGACCGAACTATAGAGTCTGACGTAGTAGGTCCAATTCAACTGATCATCGGCTTCGACTATTGTGGTCGCTTCTTGCGAAAAATGACTCGGAAAGACGGTATCTAGTTAATTTCTTCATCAGGTGGATATATAATCATGGGATCTCTACCCACATGTGGTCCAAGTGAATCAGACAACCGGATAGATCCAGTCTTTGTGACTCCTGCACAATCTCTGGTGGTGGCTAGAATTGGTGCAGAATTAATACCATCACAACTAGGAGACATTCTGGAAGAGCAACAAGAACCTGTTCACAAACTTTGGGAACTGGACACTGTGGGTATAGAAGCAGATCTTCCCACCCGTGAAGACATCTTAACATATAACCACTACCTAGACACAGTTGAGTATAAGGATGGCCAGTACTGGGTAGGACTTCCATGGAAGATAAATGCCCCTGAATTACCAACTAACTACCATAGTTCAAGATGTCAATTAAATTAAATGGTGGAGAGATTGCGTCAACATCCTGAACGACTGGAAATTTATCATAAAATAATTCAAGAGCAGTTGGAAAATGACTTTATAGAGGAGGTCCCAGGTGAAATAAACCATAAAGTGGGTCATTACCTTCCTCATCATGCTGTAAGTAAGGACTCCAGTACTACCCCCATCAGAGTGGTATTTAACTGCAGTTCTCGAGCAGCGAAGAATGAAGCAAGTCTAAACGATTGTCTCTATGTAGGACCAAATCTGACTGAAATACTGGGTGATGTACTATTAAAATTCAGGACGAAGAGATTTGGGTTTGTGGCAGATATCTCCAAAGCCTTTTTGAGAATAGGGTTAAAGGAACAGGACCTCAAATTCACAAAGTTCCTTTGGCCTGAAGATCCTTTTCAGCCTGGTGGGCGGATAAAAGAATACCGCTTTCGGTCAGTGTTGTTTGGTTCCTGCTCTAGTCCTTTCTTGTTGTGCAGCACTTTGAGATATCATTTCCAGAAGACAGAGAAACCGGAAATGGGTCAACTGTTTTACATGGATAATCTTCAGGGCATTGCCGACAGTGGAGAAGAGGTGATTGAAATCTACAATTTGGCAAGGCAAGAATGTAATAAAGCCAATATACCACTACAAAGTTGGAATTCAAACTCTCATATTCTTTTGGACCAGATAAGAAAAGACTATCCTGACTACCAAATACCAGAATATCAACCAGTACTAGGATTGCTGTGGAAAACAACTACTGATGAGATGTCTCTAAAGCCCCTCAAGTTTCCCGATGTAAAACTCACAAACAGTACACTCTTAAGTCAGGTCTCTATGATGTTCGACCCATTGGGCATATTTAGTCCCATATCAATTAAGGGAAGATTTTAGTTCAGGAGGCCTGGAGAGAAGCACTGAGTTGGGATACTCCATTACCTGAAAAGTATACAGGAGAGTGGAACAAATTGCAGGTGGAATATGAGAAAGTATCCTCAGTTAAGTTTCCTAGAAAATGTGATCCTACCTCTGATAATGAGTGTGCTCAATTGCACGTCTTTTGTGATGCCTCATTTAAGGCGTATGGTGCAGTAGCTTATTGTGTCACTGAAGTCCGATCTACTATGATTATGTCCAAATCCCGAGTAGCGCCATTAAAACAACGTACCCTTCCACAGTTGGAGCTGACCGCTGTTGAGTTGGGAACTAGGTTAGCTACTTATTTGAATGGTATGTTTCCCTTTTTAGGTGAGACATATATATGGACAGATAGTGATATATGTTTGCACTGGATAGCTAAGGATGATAGCCACATAGTTTATGTGCGTAACAGAGTACACAAAATAAAGGAACTGCAAATGAACTATGCATTCATGCATGTTAAGTCCAAGGATAATCCGGCTGACTTGGTGAGCCGAGGTGTTGGTGTCAAGGAACTGATTAACGAAATTCTGTGGTTTCAGGGTCCAGTTTGGCTACGTCAGAGTGATTGGCCAGAACAAAAATCATACCAGAAGGTTAATGACGATCAAGTTCATATGGACCCAATAATTATCCCAGAGCCTTCAGTGATTGACATCAGCAAGTTCTCCAATTTGGACAAAGTATTCTGTAACTAAATTTGTGTTTAAGTTCCTGAGCAAGAAGGTAAAGATGGAGGAATTAGACCCACTTACCTACTGGATCAAAAGGATAAAAGCTGAAAAGTATGAGGAGGAATTAACACAGCTACGTAAACCCAATCCCAAGCCAACCAAAAGAATGAAGGACCTTGGGCTGTACCCAGACAATCAAGAATTAATATGTTGTTGAGGTCGTATTGGTAAAGCTGATCTACCCCTCAAAACTCGGCATCCGATCCTATTGCCCAAGGATTGTGACCTCACCAAATTGATGGTTTTAAAAGCACATGAAACCACTAAACACGGTGGGGTAGCAGACACTCTAGCCTATATGCGACAAACATATTGGATACCCCCGGGACGACAAGCTGTTAAACGCTGTATCAAGAATTGCATTATTTGCAAGAGGTATACAGCTATAGCTATTCCTTACCCTGGACCACCAGCTCTTCCGCCAGACCGCATTTACCAAAGGACACCGTTTGAGGTAACAGGTATAGATTATACTGGTGCCATCACTCTCACAGGAGATGATGGTCCACCCAAGAAGGTTTACATATGTCTATTCAGCTGTACCAGCACTCGGGCTATCCATTTGGAAATAGCGGAGGACATGAGCTCGGAAACCTTTATAAATTTATTTAGAAGATTTGCCGCTCGGCGAAGTTGTCCCAGACGTTAGATTAGTGACAATGGGACAAATTTTGTGGGCGCATCACCGTTGGTTTCTGAACTATTAAAGAGCAACGCAGTACAGCAAATGTTGGATTCTAGAAATTGTTATTGGTCATTCACAACTTCCAGAGCCCCTTGGCAAAATGGATTTACAGAGAGAATGATAGGTATCGTGAAATCGTGCCTGAAAAAGGTTCTTCACAAGTCCAAGGTCACCTTGGATGAGTTAAGAACTGTTGTCACCGAGATAGAAACCAGAGTAAATAATCGACCACTAACGTATCAAGATGACTCCAATCTGGAAATTGAGGCCTTAACACCGGCTCATTTATTATATGGTAGACGATTGGACCCAGTCCCCCGTTTGGACGTGACCGAGGAATTAGTGGATCCCTCCGTTAATGAAGCAGATGCACACTTGCGACGAAGCTACCATAAACTCTGCAAAATACTGGACGCCTGGAACAAACATTGGGCATCAGAGTATATCTTGAGCCTACGGGAGAGGTATTATGGTGCGAATTCTGCTAGTAACCGTCACAAACCTGAAGTGAGAGACATAGTCTTGTTGAAAATGGACCAACCTCACTCTAAATGGCCCTTAGCAAGGATCCAAGAAGTCTATCCAGATTCTGAAGGGGTTATCAGAACCGTTAAGGTTGTATCTCGAGGACAAACCACTCTCAGAACTGTAGATCGGCTCATACCTATGGAACTCGCCATTCCACCGGAGGAAGAACAGCAACCCATAGTAATAGGGAGCCCAAGACCACAACGAGCAGCTGCTGCGGGGTCTACAAGAAATTGGCGTGATTTGTTAGCCGCAGGTGATATAACATGATGCAACACATCATACTTTGCCGGGCCCCAATCTGTGAGAAATAAATTGACTACACCGGTATCTGGGGACTGTTGGCAACAACCTTCCGATAGGGTAACCTCACTAGAGTGAACAAACTCCTACCAGAACCCGGTGATTGTATATATTGTAGAGAATAATTAATATTAAGTAATTTAGTACTGTATAAGATTACCTTGGCCAAGTTAATTTAGTTATAAAACCTTGTATGATTAGATTTAGAGGTACTGTATTCGGTATCAGTTTTGAAATTCCCACGCTTGCAGGCGCGATCCACAGCTTGCTGTAATATCCAGATCGCCTGGATAATATGTTTACTAAATCGTTGTGAAACGATATTTATATTAGTATTCATATAATTAAATGCTTATTTCTCATTTATAGGATAAAGTGAAGAGGGAATGAACCCTTGTAACGAATTAATATATAGTTTATTTAAGAGTCGGAAATTGAAGTTCCGATCAGACGTTAGTAAACTTTTGAACGGTAGTGACGTGTCCCGTGATCTCCTCCACCACAATCCCCGCGCCAGGCCCGGAGTTCTGACCCTTTAACCCTGGTCTACCGAAGCCGGAATCCTCGAAACTACACCAGGACCCTAGTATAGCTAAGTCATTGATATACATGGCCATTGATACAATGTTTAGTTAGGGCATCCTGAGAGATAGGCTACCATGGTTACTAGGTTACTATAAACAAACCTCATCTGCTCCTATAGTACATGCCATAAGGTAGGCGATCTCAGACTTTATTTTTATATATGTTTATTAATTTTATATTTCGATTGGTGTGGTAAGAGATAACCTTTGGCCATATTATCCCCCACACCAGTCCTGTTTCAAATGTTCATTATTTATCTTCTCAACTGTACCTCTCATCTTATCCACTTATATTTTGATGACTCTTCCCTAGTTAACTAGTTTTATCCACCCATATTCTGATGACTCTTCTCTACTTAACTAGTTTTCCACAACCAACCTCGTCATGCCTATCCTCTGATCTTCCAATTTATTCTGATTGGGGAGAGAAATTCTGTTACTTTCAATGCTTCCAAACTCAATGTTTCCATCTGTCTACCAGTCACACTCTTCCACCCGACTATCCCATATTCTTCTACAATACACAAATCCACCCCTCATATTCTCTCATTGTACTTGGTGTCTCCTTTTCCTCTAAACTTTCCTGGAGAGACCATATCACCACTCTTGATAAAACGGCTTCCCAGAGGTTGCTAGGGCTCAACCGTCTCTGTGGGTTCTTTACCACCGCACAGCTTCTTACTTTGTACAGGGGTACAGTGCACCCATGTATTGAGTATTGTTCACATGTGTGGGGAGGTTTCCCTCGTACTGCACTTCTCGAAAGGGTCCAAAGCATTCCGTCATATCAATTTACCACTTCTGACTTATTCCCTACAATCTCTTTCTACACGCCGCAATGTTGCATCTCTTTCACTCTTCTATCACTATTACAACAATCAGTGTTCTTCAGAGCTCTCTCAGTGCATACCCGCTCCCTGAAAGCGGGTGGGAGGCATCTACCTTTCAACACAATCCCACTCCTATTCTGTCCAGCTATCCAATCCAGGAATTAACACATTTTCTAAGTCTTTCTTCTACTCAACAAGTTTATTCTGGAACTTTCTCCATTTTTCAACCTTTCCTTCATTCTATGACTTAGACTGCTTTAAATGTTCTGTATCCCGGCATTTTGTTCCCAACGTTCCTTGAATTTGGCTCTGTCACTCTTTTGGTTTTGGCCAATAGTAATTATTGGTGTTGTTATTGTTATTATCAATATTTTGTTTGATTTTTCCTATTGCCATTATATAATTATTCTTATCATTAATATTATCAGTGTTATTATTATTCTGTTTTCATCTTTATAATGGTCAGCTTCTTCACATTTCACACACACACACACACATACACACACACACACCTCACACACACACACACACACACACACACACACACAGTCACACACACACCTATACAAAGGAATGACCCCTTTTCTATAATCTGATCTCCACGGTTCTCTTTCCCGGTTAGATTCCTCACTTGACCTAACCTGAGGGTTGATCTCGCATTATAACCTAATGTCCTTCATTTGTTTGTCTGCTTTCCCTTTACCTGGCCCCCACCTACATACTCATACACTCACACAGACAAATTGTTTATGAGCAAGCAATGTGTATAAATGCATATGCGCAAACACCTGTGTAGATTGCGTGATTGCTTGGGTGTGTATAGTGTGTACATGTATACAGTATTGCTTGGGTGTGTATAGTGTGTACATGGATACAGTATTGCTTGGGTGTGTATAGTGTGTACATGTATACAGTATTGCTTGGGTGTGTATAGTGTGTACATGGATACAGTATTGCTTGGGTGTGTATAGTGTGTACATGTATACAGTATTGCTTGGGTGTGTATAGTGTGTACATGGATACAGTATTGCTTGGGTGTGTATAGTGTGTACATGTATACAGTATTGCTTGGGTGTGTATAGTGTGTACATGGATACAGTATTGCTTGGGTGTGTATAGTGTGTACATGTATACAGTATTGCTTGGGTGTGTATAGTGTGTACATGGATACAGTATTGCTTGGGTGTGTATAGTGTGTACATGTATACAGTATTGCTTGGGTGTGTATAGTGTGTACATGTATACAGTATTTTTTATTTTGTTTTCTATGTGAGTGATGGAGGCAATAGGCAGAACTGCCTATAGCGAGTGCCTCCCCCATAGTTGAAAGAGTGACAGGGCCAACATCAAGGGACGTTCGAGCCAAAATGCCTGGACACACGGAGTTTGAAGCAATTTAAGTCATAGGAAGAGGGAAAGACTGATTCTTATATGAGTATGTTGTCCATGAATAAGCGATGTGTACTGTATGTATACCTATGAAGAGGCTTTTGTGTATGTTGAATATTTGCTTGTATGCTTGTATTTATGAGCATTTTTATATTTATATGTCCACATACACAAAGTGTTTCCAGCTTCAAGCAGTCAACTTATATCGTATATCACTTAGACCTATGGTCAATTTATGTAAATTGGTTTGTTGCACTTGCACTCTGTGTCTTTGATGTATTTGATATTAAGCACATTATCCTATTTTGATGTTGATCCACTAGATTGGAGAATGTGTTCATTCAGCTCATCAGACTGTATTTTTTTAAATAAACTGGTTATTATTAATGGTATTATTATTAGGGGTTGAAGCCCACGACAGGGAAACCCTATTGTAATCGTTCAGATTAATATTTTTCTTCTTATTCTTCCAAATTATCCTTCCACTCTGATTTTTACGCATTCACTCCAGAACCGCTATTCGGATCGCGACCAAACTTTGACATAAGGCACAGTTTTGTATTGCGTAACTTTTGATATTTTTTAAAATTTGAAAATGGCGTCCGAATTTCAAAACCATTTCAGATATAAATACCATCTCTCCCACTCATAGGAAATTATTGTGCTTTAGTATATGGACTCCATTACCAATGCTCCACAAATGTTATAGAAAAGTTATTTTTTGTTTCCATTTTGAAAAAAAAAAAATAATTGCTTGAAAATCCTTATCTTGAAAACTACACGGATGATGAAAGTCATTTTTGCACAGATGGGCGAGATTCATAATTCCGAACGTTTTGGTACCAAACGAATATATATTTGTGGAATAGTTTGATAAAATCCTTACCAATACTCTGATATTCACAAAAAAATAATTTGAATTATTATTATTATTTGATAGGGCAGGTTGGTTATATTATAATTGGTGGAATTCGTAGGGACTCGAACATTTTTCTGAGAGAGTTAAATCAAGAAAATACATGGATCTGAATGATGAGGCCAAGGATTGTTAAGCAAAACTAGGGGATTCGGGGAAGCCGAGACTGAAGACTGGAAACGTGTGGGATATGAGTACGTATTTAAGCTAATTTCTGAATAGACATTTTTCTATTCCACCAATTTCTATTTTTATGGTACCAAAACGTTCGGAATTGAGAGCCTCACTCAACTACGCACACATTTCTTTGATCATTCGCGTACTTTTCGAGATATGGATTATTAAGTGAATTCAAGGTTTTTTCAAGATTCTCGAAAAAAAACCAAGTGTAGGGTAAAACCTTTTCTGTTACATTTGTGGAGCATTAGTAGTGTTGTCCATATGCCAAAGCACAATAATTTCCTATGAGTGGGAGAGACGGTATTTACGTCTGAATATTTTCGGGAAACCGGCTGCCACGGACATGTCTGGCCGCCATTTTGCCCAATACAGAAACGCACCTTGTGTCAAAGTTTGGTCCCGATCCGACAAACGGTTCCAGAGTTATTGAGTAAAATTCGGTGTGCAAATAATTTGGAAGAATAAGAAGAATCTACGATTACAATAGGGGTTCCTCGACAGAGTTTGAACCCCTAATAAGACATAAACGACGTCCTGGTATTGAAAGGCTTATTCCCCGATGGTAGGACGTTTGGTAGTGGGGATTATCAAAATAATGTATTTATCTATCTATTGCCAGACATCTTAACCCCTTCAGTAACGATGATGTCCTCATTACAATCTGACTACTATTACATGATTATATTGAGCTTAGGAAGGATCTCTGACAATTAATATACGTCAACTAGATTATTCTAAGTTGATATATATTACAATAGATTATAGTACACCATTGTATGTTGGAATTAGTGAGGCTTACTTGTGTTAGGTTACTTATTACTTTGTATGGCTACTTTTTGCGCTGACTAGTTTCTTTAATCTTGTCAATTAGATGATGTAACTTTTTGTTTCATTCTAGCTACCTCTTGTAGATTCTTGTAGATTTTATTCGACTTTTTTTTAGGGGAATTCCTAGTTAGAGGAATATTTGTGTTATTCTTCAACTCTTTAACACATGGAGCTTTTATGACATTCAAATTTCGTATTTCGAATATCAAATGTCAAACATCAAGCCATTGTCTGCATCTTGTTTGGGCTGACAACAGCTCGATGTTTGACGTTTGATATTCGAAATTTGAATGTCAAAACAGGTACTGCCAATAGCTAGATATTTGACGTTTGATATTTGAATGTCCAATTCGAATGTCAAAAAAAGATACTGATTATAGGCCTAGCTCGATGTTTGACGTTTGGTATTCGAAATTCGAATGTAAAAATAGGTACTGTACTGACAATAGCTCGATATTTGACGTTTGAATATTTGATATTCGTATTGTAAAGTCAGTGAAAATAAGTTATTATAAATTGAACAAGATGCGGAAATACACTTAGACTACCAGGCTAAGTGAGGTACCTTTATTAGTCTCGTGGTAACGTATCTGCCTCATAACTCAAGGGTCCCGGGTTCGATTCCCGCCCTGGGTGCAGATTTTCGGGAGCCTATTTCAGCCTCAAATAAAGTTTAGGTGTATTGGTAAAATTGTCAAGATGGTTGAAAGTATGATCAGAACTCCATATCCCTCCTTACGGGCATGGTGTAAAAACCAAATCCTACAGGGAAAGTAAGGGGGCAGGAGAGAACCATGGGAGTGTTGTGAGACTCATGAACACAAAACTGTGGATGTGTGTGGGAGTTGCCAGTTCTTATGAGTTGCCAACTGGGCTGTTCATGTGCGTGGTAGCACACTCAGTAGGCCAACTCACCCCTCCCTTCCCGTCTCTCTGACGGACTCATGGTCATTTCGGCTCAGGCTTAGTTCCTCTCTGATTGTTCGGATCCTTCGCTACCCCGACATTGAAGTGATGTAAAGTCAGTGAAAATAGGTTGTTGTTGTTGTTGTTGTTCCCCAAGCTGCCTGGCCGAACAGCCCCAAGGCCCTGAGCAAGGCCAAGGCCATAACCGAGCGCCCCCACAGAACCCTCCCCGCCGACCACAATAAAGCCTGGGTGACCGAAGCCACTCCATGGCGGGGAGCTGAGGAGGGTGCGGAAATGCCCGGGAAACCAAAGCCCCACCCAGGGCCCTGTGTCCCTCAGCAATTATGAAGAGAAAGTTGAGGGGCAAGGGAAAAATGTGATGCTTTGGCTTCCAATCTTGGTAGATTGGGAGGTCAATCCACGTTAGAGACGCCGTCACTTGAGATCTAGAAAATATATAAGTAAAAGGAACAGTCAGAATAAGCTATGGGTATGGCAGAGATTGCTCAGTTCTCACTCTAATAGACCAGCCCATCACCACATGACTAGAACCCAATCCTCTCAGCATCAGCTAGGAAAGGCCCTAGAAAGCCGCCTTTGGCGGGGGGATAGCTCCCCTATTTCAACCCTTTTCGGGGTTGGGCACCCGCCCATGAAAATAGGTTATCCTAAACTGAACAAGATGCAGAAATACACTTAGACTACCAAGCTAACTGAGGTACAGTACCTTTATTAGTCTTGTGGTCAGGTGCCTGCCTTATAACCCAAGGGTCCCGGGTTCGATTCCCGCCCTTGGTGCAGATCATCGGGAGGCTATTTCAGCATCCAATGAAGTTTAGATGTGTTGGTAAAATTGTCAAGATGGTTGAAACTAAGATCGGAGCTCCATAACCCTCCTTACGGAAATGGTGTTAAAACTAAGTCCTACAGTATGTCCAATTCGAATGTCAAAACAGGTACTGATAATAGCTCAATGTTTAAAGTTTGATATTCAAAATTCAAATGTAAATAAAAGTACTGACAATAGCTCGATATTTGAAGTTTGATATTTTATATTCGAACGTTCAATTCGAATGTCAAAGAAGTTACTTGAATGTCAAAAAAGGTACTGACAATAGCTCAATGTTTAAAGCTTGATATTGGAATGTCAAAAGACGGTACAGTACTTGAATGTAAAACAAAAGTACTTGAATGTCAAAAAGGGTTCTTGAATGTCAAAAAAGGTACTTGAATGTCAAAAAAGGTACTGACAATAACTCAATATCTGACGTTTGATATACGAATGTCCAATTTGAATGTCAAGCACGGTACTTGAATGTCAATAAAGGTACAGACAATAGCTCGATATTTGACGTTTGACATTTGAGGACCCTGGAGGACAAGGGGCGAATGCGCCAATACCTTACTTTCGAGTTATGAGTGTTTAAAGTCTGGAATGGGTGGCCTACATAGAATATTACAGAATAGCATGTTATTATATACCATTAGAATCCTCTGGAAGAGACAAATTGGTAGACAAAAAAAAAACGCACAATAGATTTTTTTTCTTCCAGCCTATAGTAATTATTGTTCAATCTGCTTGAAATTTAATCCTGTATTAGATGTCCATGAAACTAAGATATTGTAAAATTTTCAGCCAAAAAGACGCGCAAACGCGCGTGTGATTGGCCGGGAGGCGGGCCTTTAACTCGGGGAATGCTAGCCGGCCGCTCATTGGCTTGAGCGCGCGGGAACATTCGCCCCTCCACCTCCTACAATCCATACCTTCTCCGCCGCTACACAAGGTCGAAAAGAGGGATTTAGAACCTAGGGTACTGAGCCCGCATGGGTGGGAATCGCAAAACGCTCTTCACACGCTCTTCACCACGTGATTTTCAGTGCTTCCATCTATCGGGAACCAGTCCTAACTCAATTTTGCTCATGGTGGCGCATTCGCCCCTTGTCCTCCAGGGTCCTCATTTGTGAAATTCAAACTAGATCTGTTTGATGTTTGACAGAAGCAAATGTCAAACTACAAACTGACAACAGCTCTATATTTGATGTTTGACATTCGTGGATGTCAAACTAGACCTGTTTGATATTTGATAGAAGTAAATTTCAAACAACAAACTAACAACAGCTCGATATTTGACGTTTGACATTCGCTGCTATCAAATATCAAACAGATTTACTTTGACATTCGCGAATGTCAAACGTCAACTACTGAGCTGTTGTCAGTTTGTATGGGCCGTACTTCTTGTACGAACCCCCAAAACACGAATCAAAACCATCATATTTTGCAGCCTGGATTTTGGGCGACGCTCGCTGGCCCGGCTAGAACGGTTCCCAGTTCACGAGACGTATGGCCAGTGTATGTGTATGTGACGTCACTCTGATGTCATGATATTTTGAATGGACCGGGCTGTATTTGCGGCAAAAGACGGCTGGAAGGTGAATGTTTTGATTTCTTTCACATTATAAATATGCATAATACATACATCCTGTGAGTATCTACATGAGCTACAAGGTGTGTTCTATTGATTTTTGACAGTAGATGAGTAGAATGTATTGTAATATTTCATCTTCGCCATAAAAGCATGCCGTCTTCCGGCAAAAGATATATCCATTTCAACTTTTGCGAAGGCGGCTCCAAGGCCAGAAGCAAGCCTGGCAGAAGCCAAGACTCCTCGGTTCACATCTAGCAGACCGACATCAGAAAGGAGTGATGTCGTTGATCAAGTGACATTGATTTGAATGGACATCCAGATGGTGAAATGGGAACCGCTCATTAAACAGGCACACTCCTTAACTGCAACAATAAGTTAAGGAGTGTGCGACAATCAGGGCGGGTGCCCAACTCCGAAAGGGGTTGAAATAGCGGAGCTATCCCCCCGCCAAAGGCGGCTTTCTAGGGCCTTTCCTAGCTGATGCTGGGAGGATTGGGTTCTAGTCATGTGGTGATGGGCTGGTCTATTAGAGTGAGAACTGAGCAATCTCTGCCATACCCATAGCTTACTCTGACTGTTCCTTTTACTTATATATTTTCTAGATCTCAAGTGACGGCGTCTCATCCGTGGATTGACCTCCCAATATACCAAGATTGGATGCCAAAGCGTCACATTTTTCCTTTGCCCCTCAACTTTCTCTTCATAATTGCTGAGGGGCCCAGGGCCCTGGGTGGGGCTTTGGTTTCCCGGGCGTTTTTGCACCCTCCTCAGCTCCCCGCCATGGAGTGGCTTCGGTCTAAGCAAGAGCCAAAGCGTAATACAATTATATATCCGTGAAATGCCGATAATAGAGCTTTCCAATGACACCTGAATCATTCTTGTATGACCACGGGTTCTCTTGCAACGATCGTGTAACCGGAGGAGAACATACCCTAAAATGAGATATTATTCCTGTTTTTATCCTTATTGAGCGAGGTAGGGAGGTGGGGATGAGACATAATATGCGAGCTGTCCGAGGCCAGCTATCGTCCCCCCAATGTGCGGTCTCTCTCTCATAGCTCATAATGTCCTCAAAATGGCACTCGCCATATGAAGGGCGCCGCAGGGGTAGCCAATATTCTCTATCCCGTCATATAGCGGTCACTGTCGGTTGAGGGTTAATATCTTGCGCAACTGTCAGCAGCGTGTAGTGGATAATGAGTAAATACATACCAGTAAGCAATTATTCTTTTTTGGGGTATTAGCCAGATTTCTCTCTTTCTCAAAAGTGAGGCTAATATAACCTTAATTTAGTAACTTTGTCAATGCTTATCTCGTTTCCTTAAAGGTGAGGCACATATAACATCACATAAATTAATGTTAGTCGATACATTTCCTTTTTATTGTAACGGTTTTTAAATCCCGAAAGATCCTAAAAAAAAAAAAAAAATGTAGACTGAAAGAATTTGGGTTCGCCGTGAGGGAAGTTTGAGGAATCATACACATAAAACAATTCGTACACATTTATTTTAGTTCAGATTCTAGTAAAAGCTGGGTCTGAGGCTCCTTAATATTTCACTGGACCGGGTCAAACTTGAACTCTGTTGCCCAAATGAAGGTGAGACGTTAAAGGGAATATTCAGTTCTGCTGTCAATGTAGAACCCGCAGACTGGGACAAATAATTAAGTTTTATAGGCAATGTATATACAAAATAGCATTAGTAATGGGAACACAAATTGCTTCAAAGTCGATGAATACGGCTGCTCATAAAGGAAATGTACAAGACGACTCGAGACAGAGTTACAGACAAAACCAAGTGTAGTAAAAGGCATTGTTAGGAGTAAGGTTAAGTTTAAGGATCTGGGTTTTGTGGATAAGTGATGATGTGGGGGAACGAGTCTAATGAACAGCGAGTGCAAGTATAAAATGTGGGACAAGTAAGCTTTAGAAATGGGAGATATATACAAGGAATCTGAGCTAGTTTAATAATGATAGGGGCGAGCTAACTTGATTTTACTCATGTAAGTGCATGTACAGTAGGTAGGCACTTAGTCACTTAATAATATCTGCGAATCGAATCGAGCAACAGAGTGTTTACTCAGAATCGAACGGTTATGGTTAAGTGTAATATTTACGTTAAGATACAGTTTGGATTGTGGGTAAATTGACCTTATATTGAGGGAAGTTAACAAATATTTACTCTCATATATAGACAGGTCTAATTTATTATCTCCGGTATGAGGTTTGTACTCCAGTTAACAGGAGATCAATTATGATGAAATTTGAATATGAAATCAAACCAACTTTTTAGTGGGAGACATTTCGAATTCTTGTCGGGGAGGTCGACGGTGCTACAGCTCATTAAGGTTGGAGATGATTGGATGATTGGAATTAGACAACCAAAATGTAAGGACCTTGAGATGGGAGCTAGAGCTGAATGTACAGCTAGCGTTCCCTTATCTCAATATTACAGATCGAGAAGTGGAAGTAAGGAAGGGAAGCTCTGGTGCAGGCTTGCTCAGCAGAAGTGAGGAAATACTGAACAATCCATCAAATTTCCATTATTAAAGAATTACTTTGAGTAATTAAGCGGGTCCTTGAAGCTCAGGAGGAAAGTAAACCGGAAGCGAACAGCCCATGACAATTTTGACTGACATGGTAGTCCCACGCCAACAGAGAACAGTCATTTGTTGTTTCTTATGTGGTTAGATAGGACATATTGCATGCTACTGTCCTACCAGATCACAAAATACTTCAGGATGACCAAAGCTCTCCCTCTTCCTGCACCACCCGGGAGAAATATTAGTGGAGTGGTATCAGTAGAATTTAGGAGGCAAAGAGGCTATATACAGTTCCCAAATGAGATGGGTGCTATGGGTGTATCCGATCCTAGTGAATACATTAAGAAACCCATAATGACACAACCCGGAGAAACATAAAGAGGCGTTATGAGGAGGTTAATATCAGAGAAGGAAAATTGCCTTGTTAAACAATGTTCATAAACGGTAGGGTAGCAAATATGTTTGTGGATATGCGCAGTGCTGTGTATTAGCTAATTTTTTGGTTTTTTAACTAAACCAACAGCATTTAGGGTCTACTTTTCCCACTCAAAGAATAGTAACTCGAGTTGGGGGAATACCTATCTAGATTACTAGCAATCTTCGAACTTTGAATATCCGATGGAAGGGAATCAAGTTTGGGGCTTCCCTATGTATTCTGGAGAGTGATTCAACCTCGGATTTATATGTATACTTTGAGATGGACATTATGAGCCATTTGGGGATAAATATTCAATGCGGTATCGATAGATCTAGTACCAGTATTAAACCCCTGGTAGTGTACACATCAGGGAAGATTTAATTGCCACCTAAAACGTGGACAAATTATAGGTTTGAGTCCTGGAGGGAAGAAGGAAAACCTAATATTTAGTAGTGGCCCAGGAATCATTAATGATATGCCTTAAACAGTAATGGCACTTGTTGAACCCCAGAGTCAGCTGTTCAAATCACCCGCCCCGGAGTGCAAGAGATCAAGCATCGTAAGTAAGCGTACGCTCATAATCACTTACGGAATCGTCCTTATGGTGTGGATGCTCACTACTAAAAAACTAAAATAAAAAATAATAAAAAGAAAAATATTAAAACTACTAATCTGCTATGCTTCCCATCGTGTGGATGTTGATAGCGTGGGTTCGCCCTCAGACGCTGTTGCGCCATTCTTCCTTCACTGACATATCAAGATAACCTAGAAACATCAGAACAAATGGGAAGGGGATGGAAGGGAGGGCCGGAATCGTCAATGATTCCAGGGCAACTACTAAGTATTAGGGTTTCCTTCTTCCCTCCGGGATTCAAACCTATAATTTATTAGTTGCCCCTCCATCATTGACGATATGCCTGCAATCATAAGTCTTGAGGGGGACATTCATGACAAATATCAAACCACTAACAAAACAACAATAGGATGATAATAAACCCAGATCAATTATAGAGCTCTAACTTTTCTTTATTTTTATACAAAATACAGTAAACAAATTGTAAAAGAGGTACAGGTAGCGTACAACATTTTCTGAAATCATAGGATAGGGATTGTAGAAACGTTGCATGACATATAAAACTATTGATTGTATGTACAAAACAGATCCCTTACATGTATACAACATCTGTAACTGTGTTGAGATAACTTAGAAAAGTTGACAGAATGAATAATTATAAACACCATATGAGGAGGAGCACTTTAGTGACCTGAAGAAGCTATCTGCGAAACGGTGTCAATAAAGTGCTCCTCCTCCAATGGTGTTTATATTCATCTGTAACTGTTATAAATAAAATCTTTGTCTATGTATATTCTCTTATACCATATACAAAAAATATTCTCCAACTCATGACTAAATTTCAAGTTCCTGAGTACCCTTATGATAATGAGTATCACATAAATATTTGGTTATGCATAAATACAAAACAAAAATCCACTATTGACTATAATTCCAGTCTTAATATAGAGCACCAGACCTTTAGACACGTTGTCTCAAAGCGACACAGGTCATTCGTGGTTTATCTAGATCAACAGACAGGTAACATGTTAAGAAGGTGTGATTGGACGCCCATAACTGCGTCTGCTGAATATCAGTGACTGAGGAATTCTATAAGAATCTAAGTGAAACTGGCCACTTTCTTATGACATGAGCACGCCCAACGGCTCCCGGATTATTCTCCCGGATTACATCGCCTAAAAAAGCTGCTAATTGCCACTTCGTAAGACGTTTACCTGTCTGATTCACCCATAGGGCTCCTGGTTGGTTAGGCCAGGACACCCCCATATAAGTCATTAAAGATTTCACCGGACATAGCTTGTGGTGAGTATCTCCTCTCTTGAGCGCCGGAACCTCAAACTCAGTAAAAACGTGCTCATTGTACTCGTTTTTTGCGATAAAGGTAGGCGACGGAGCAATTTGAACACTGACATTGCGCCAGGCAAACCTTAGGCAATTAGGTTCGTTGCTCATCGCCGCCAGCTCAGATACCCGTTTTCCTGTAGCCAAGGGCATAAGGAACACAGCCTTCTTTAAGATCAAATCAAAAGTTGAATTTTGACTATATTTCTGAGAATTAAGTAATGACAAGGCTTTGTCAAGACACCAGGTAGGCATGAGCTGGCGTGGTGGTGGGCGAAGCTTGTAACATGCACGCATGAAACCCTTCTCCTCCGCTTGCGGTACTGAGAGTCCTGTTAAATAAAAAAATGGAACTCTTATAGCGGTCATGTGATTCTTTAGTGTGACTACTGACAAGCCTTTATGTTCAAATAGATAGTCAAAGTATTTGAGAATTAAAGACACCGATGCAACAGTCTGGTCAGTTTCCACGATCCAAGTAGTAAAGGTTTTCCAGTGAGATTGGTAGTGACGTCTAGTGGAAAGAGTGTACTGATTAATTAATTTATTAGTCACGCTTTCCCCATAGAGGGCTAATCATATGGCCCTTTGAATGTCCACAAGGCAAAAGTCAGTGAGTTCTATAGGTTGCCAATCTCCTCTAAGTGGAAGTACGAGATCGGGAGCGACACCGGGTTCTCGCACCACGTCTTCAACTGGGAGTACGACACCTGAGCCGGCCACAGGGGCGCGATCATCAAGACTACTCCCCGATAATCCCGTAGTTTGTGAACTACTTGGCACATGAGATAAGCGTCTGGTGGGGGAAACAGATGGATGGAATTCCACCTGTTCCAGTCCGTCAGCAATGCGTCTGGTCCTCCCGCCGGGGTTCCCGCCCGGCGAGTGAGGAAGAGAGGGAGTCTGTGGTTCTCCTCTGATGCAAACAAGCCCACTTGTGGACGGTATGGCTCTGCAATCATCTTCTGAAAGACGGTTTGCTTGAGCGCCCATTCTACTATTGTGCTCTGTCTCCGTGACGGAGCATCTGCCCATACGTTGGTCACGCCTGGCAGATAAGATGCGTGAAGATAAATGTTTAGCTTGTTCGCCAACACAAATATCCTTTCCGACAACTCTAGCAACACTCGAGACCTCGTTGACCCTTGCTTCTGAATGCATGTTACTGCATTCAGATTGTCCATTCGAAAGGCTATTGATTTCCCCACTAGAGTTGAACCGTGAGCCTGAAGGAAAAATAAGGGAACTAGTAACTCTTTTGCATTGATGTGAAACTCCTTGAACCGGAACCAAAGACCTTGACCTTGGTGTTAGAGGTTTGACTGATAACCCCAACCCAGTGTCCCTGAAGCATCGGTATGTACCCATACCGTAGACAGAGGAGAAGTCCATGTCAAAATTGAATGTAATGTTTCTGGCCTTGCCCAGACTCTTAGTAAGTTATGGATTAACTTTGGGATATGCCATGACATGTCCGCCGGCAAAAGCGGAAAATTTCTGTTTTCCTCTAAGGTTAACCTCTTTACTTTCAACTGGCCCAACTTTACAGTAAGTTGAATTCAGTTGAGAGAGCCGACTAGAAACTCCCACACCTTCCTCGTGGTAGGCAGACTGTGAAGAAAAAGAAACAGTTTCTTGCAAAACCTGTTCCGATTGTCCACACTCTGACTGAGGGTTAGGTGCGTTGTGTCTCACAGCAGCCCTACCCACTGAATTACCCTTGTTGGGACAAGATTCGACTTTGCCAAGTTGATATTGAACCCCAGGGATTTGACATGGTGTAGAATGGTATTGACATGTTGGAGGCATTCTATCTCGGATTCTGCTACCACCAGCCAGTCGTCTAGGTACAATGGTGATCCCTTGCCGTAATAGTGATAACAGAGCCTGTCGGACTAATTTGGTAAAAAATCTTGGTGCCAGGTTCAGGCCGAAAGGCATCCATTGAAAGACAAAAGTTTGATGCCTGATCCTCAGAGCGAGGAATTTTTGGAGCCTTTTGTTTACCGGGATATGCCAATATGCTTCCGTCAGGTCTAACGAGCACATCCAGCCTTGAGGCGGGAGAGTTATCCTGATCTGATTTACAGTGAGCATCCTGAACGATGGGTTGTGAATGTGGCAATTCAGTTGAGACAAGTCTACGACCGGCCTCATCTGAGCGCTGTTCCTCTTCGGCACAAGAAAAGGTCTGGATGTGTAAACAGGGCAAGTTGGATTGACCGGGACAATGATATGCTTGGTTATCATTTCTTGGACTAGTGACTCCACCTCTAAAGAAACATTGTTGACTTCTAAAGGTTGACGTAAACAAGGTCGCCGGAGCCACCGCCAAGTGATTGCCTTGCGTACTTGTCCGTGTACAAGTTTGCCGGGGCCAAGCCCGGTAACACGTCCAGAATTTTCCAGTCATGCAACTGGACTTGTCCGGCAGAACTACACTCGAATCCAACTTGCCCGTCGGGGGCCCTGGGAGTGAGAGAGTTTTGTAGTGAACTAGTTTTTTTATTGGGATGTGGATGAGGTAGACGGCTGGCTGGAGGTATTGGACCGTGACTCCTGTCCTGACTTACCCTTGGACTGACCTTTGTACCCCTTCCTAGATACTTTACCTTGGGGCTTACCTCTGGTAGAGCTACTGCTTCCCGGTGCGGAAGGGGTCTTAAAGGATGGACAAAACTTAGCACGACTTGGGTGAGTCGTCTGAGTAAATTTGGGCATATGAAATTTAGTCGACTCCTTCCGCGGCGCAGAGGCAGTCAGTCGTGAAGAGTCTAAGAGGCTAAATACAGTTCTCCAAGTCTCCTGACATACAAGGTTTGGAGTTAGAACTGCGGAAAGAACTACCCTATGCCCAATATCTTCCGGCAACTTTTTGACCAGATACACTCGCAAGTCTTGCCTTGCTCGGACCGCCTCGAAGAAGGCAACCTGAATTTCGCCAAGAGTTTGGACTGAATTCTGCAGAATAAGCCGTCATAGGCGTTGGTCATAGGTTGGTCATAGTTGGTCATAGGCGTGACCAACGTATGGGCAGATGATCCGTCACGGAGACAGAGCACAATAGTAGAATGGGCGCTCAAGCAAACCGTCTTTCAGAAGATGATTGCAGAGCCATACCGTCCACAAGTGGACTTGTTTGCATCAGAAGAGAACCACAGACTCCCTCTCTTCCTCACTCGCTGGGCGGCAACCCCGACGGGAGGACCAGACGCATTGCTGACGGACTGGAACAGGTGGAATTCCATCCATCTGTTTCCTCCACCAGACGCTTATATCATTTGCCAAGTAGTTCACAAACTACGGGATTATCGGGGACTAGTCTTGATGATCGCGCCCCTGTGGCCGGCTCAGGTGTCGTACTCCCAGTTGAAGACGTGGTGCGAGAACCCGGTGTCGCTCCCGATCTCGTACTTCCACTTAGAGGCGATTGACAACCTAAAGAACTCACTGACTTTTGCCTTGTGGACATTCAAAGGGCCAAATGATTAGCCCTCTATGGGGAAAGCGTGACTAATAAATTAATTAATCAGTACACTCTTTCCACTAGACGTCACTACCAATCTCACTGGAAAACCTTTACTACTTGGATCATGGAAACTGACCAGAATGTTGCATCGGTGTCTTTAATTCTCAAATACCTTGACTATCTATTTGAACATAAAGGCTTGTCAGTAGTCACGCTAAAGAATCACATGACCGCAATCAGAGTTCCATTTTTTTATTTAAAAGGACTCTCAGTACCGCAAGCGGAGGAGAAGGGTTTCATGCGTGCATGTTACAAGCTTCGCCCACCACCACACCAGCTCATGCCTACCTGGTGTCTTGACAAAGCCTTGTCATTACTTAATTCTCAGAAATATAGTCAAAATTCACCTTTTGATTTGATCTTAAAGAAGGCTGTGTTCCTTATGCCCTTGGCTATAGGAAAACGGGTATCTGAGCTGGCGGCGATGAGCAACGAAGCTAATTGCCTAAGGTTTGCCTGGCGCAATGTCAGTGTTCAAATTGCTCCGTCGCCTACCTTTATCGCAAAAAACGAGTACAATGAGCACGTTTTTACTGAGTTTGAGGTTCCGGCGCTCAAGAGAGGAGATACTCACCACAAGCTATGTCCGGTGAAATCTTTAATGACTTATATGGGGGTGTCCTGGCCTAACCAACCAGGAGCCCTATGGGTGAATCAGACAGGTAAACGTCTTACGAAGTGGCAATTAGCAGCTTTTTTAGGCGATGTAATCCGGGAGAATAATCCGGGAGCTGTTGGGCGTGCTCATGTCATAAGAAAGTGGCCAGTTTCACTTAGATTCTTATAGAATTCCTCAGTCACTGATATTCAGCAGACGCAGTTATGGGCGTCCAATCACACCTTCTTAACATGTTACCTGTCTGTTGATCTAGATAAACCACGAATGACCTGTGTCGCATTGAGACAACGTGTATAAAGGTCTGGTGCTCTTTATTATTATTTGCTAGTTGTAAGAATAGGATGGGGGGGGGGGGGGGGGGCATGTGATAGCTAAGACCCTCAGTTCCGCCGGACGTGGTTGGTGCGTATATACACTGTGATATTCATTATCCTAAAGGTTTACTCAAAGACTGGAATTATAGTCAATAGTGGATTTTTTTTTTTGTATTTATGCATAACCAAATATTTATGTGATACTCATTATCATAAGGGTACTCAGGAACTTGAAATTTAGTCATGAGTTGGAGAATATTTGTTGTATATGGTATAAGAGAATATACATAGACAAAGATTTTATTTATAACAGTTACAGATGAATATAAACACCATTGGAGGAGGAGCACTTTATTGACACCGTTTCGCAGATAGCTTCTTCAGGTCACTAAAGTGCTCCTCCTCATATGGTGTTTATAATTATTCATTCTGTCAACTTTTCTAAGTTATCTCAACACAGTTACAGATGTTGTATACATGTAAGGGATCTGTTTTGTATATACAATCAATAGTTTTATATGTCATGCAACGTTTCTACAATCCCTATCCTATGATTTTAGAAAATGTTGTACGCTACCTGTACCTCGTTTACAATTTTGTTACTGTATTTTGTATACAAATAAAGAAAAGTTAGAGCTCTATAATTGATCTGGGTTTATTATCATCCTATTGTTGTTTTGTTAGTGGTTTGATATTTGTCATGAATGTCCCCCTCAAGACTTATGATTGCAGGCATATCGTCAATGATGGAGGGGCCACTATTAAATTATAGGTTTGAATCCCGGAGGGAAGAAGGAAAAGCTAATACTTAGTAGTTGCCCTGGAATCATTGACGATTCCGGCCCTCCCTTCCATCCCCTTCCCATTCGTTCTGATGTTTCTAGGTTATCTTGATATGTCAGTGAAGGAAGAATGGCGAAACAGCGTCTGAGGGCGAACCCACGCTATCAACATCCACACGATGGGAAGCATAGCAGATTAGTAGTTTTAATATTTTTCTTTTTATTATTTTTTATTTTAGTTTTTTAGTAGTGAGCATCCACACCATAAGGACAATTCCGTAACTGATTATGAGCATACGCTTACGATGCTTGATCTCTTGCACTCCGGGGCGGGTGATTTGAACAGCTGACTCTGGGGTTCAACGAGTGCCATTACTGTTTAAGGCATATTATCAATGATTCCTGGGCCACTACTAAATATTAGCTTTTCCTTCTTCCCTCCGGGACTCAAACCTATAATTTGTCCACGTTTTAGGTGGCAATTAAATCTTCCCTTATGTGTACACTACCAGGGGTTTAATACTGGTACTGGATCTATCGATACCGCATTGAATATTTATCCCCAAACGGCTCATAATGTCCATCTCAAGGTATACATATAAATCCGAGGTTGAATCACTCTTCAGAATACATAGGGAAGCCCCATACTTGATTCCCTTCCATCGGATATTCAAAGTTTGAAGATTGCTAGTAATCTAGATAGGTATTCCCCCAACTCGAGTTACTATTCTTTGAGTGGGAAAAGTAGACCCTAAATGCTGTTGGTTTAGTTAACAAAAAAATAAAAAATAAAATAAACAGCACTGCGAATATCCACAAACATATTAGCTACCCTACCGTTTATAAACATTGTTTAACAAGGCGATTTTCCTTCACTGATCTTAACTTCTTCAGACATAAATAGTTAACTTCCTGGCGAGGAGGCGGGAGACACGGTATTATTGCCACTGTACCCCACAACTGTCAGAACCACACTGCGGGACCGTTAGAAGTCGGAGAAACTTGGGGTTGCCACCAACCGACAGATCTTCATCTAACTTACCTAACTTACTGAGCTCCATATGACGCTCAATCGCGTCAGAAACTTATTAGAGAGGCATGTAGATAAGTCCATATGACGCGGTCGCATCATATGAGTTTTTGGGCGTAAGTTCCATATGGACACTCGCGTTATATGAATCTGAAAGAGTTAACCTCCTCATAACGCCTCTGTATGTTTCTCCGGGTTGTGTCATTATGAGTTTCTTACTGTGTTCACTAGAATCTGATACAACCATAGCACCCTTCTCATTTGGGAAGTGTATATAGCCTCTGTTACGACCGGGACTCGTATAAAACAAGGGCTCTTAATCATTGGACTAGAAAGGCACACAGCCACAATGGTAACACTAGATCCAACCCTCGAACTTATAATGCCGGTGCACAAACACACCTATACCCTCCAGAGTTAAATCTGCGCTAACGGGGTATCCTATAACTCGGTATAAATGCACTACTACTACAGGCTGATGATCTCTGATACAGCCTGATCACAACAACATACAATTACGTTAATAATGTATACAAGGAAAAGGATAGAGAGCTTAATTAAATCACTGGAATGATTTAATGCAAGCATGAAGAAAGTATAGATTACAGTTACTCGAAACAATATACTTAAAGATCTATCACTTCCTATAGTGAAAGAAAGTGAATGAAATTCCTAAAGCATCGAGCTGGGACATCTGTCTGAAAGAAAGTCTGTATGCTGCTTAAGGATGATCGAATCGTGATTTTGAACTGTTATATAAAGCAGGAACAATGATAGTGACAAGTGTAGGGGACAGAACAGTGTTAAACTGGCACGGGAATAACGAAAAAATGCGCAATAGTAATTATCTCCAACAACAAAAGAAGTACTTCCTCAGGCAACGCAAAAGCCTGCTCAGGTTGTGCAACTCAACAACAAACATGGCTTACAATCAACGTGGGATGAAAAAAAATGCTGCATACATAACATAAGAACTTATATTCCTAATCGGGACGGGTTGTCTGCTAGGCGAATAAAGTCCTAGCTGGGATGCGTCGTAGGCTAAGGAAACAATGGCCTGAGCATAGCGGCTCGTAAGCCCTAGCGATGGTGTCCTTAAGGACTGTACGGCCAAATTACGTTAAATGGCACGGGGTGCTCTCTTCAGAGCTCCAGATCCGCTAGTATCTGGTTCTCACCTCCTGGCGACCCTCTCAAAGTCAAAAGCAAAACGAGTTAGCACAGTGTTGGGTGGCTTTAAGAGGCAGGTAAGCCCTCACGTCGCAACACAGTGCTAAACTCACAAGGTACACAGTCAGAAAGACCAAACCTAGGATTCCCACGTATCCGTTGCCGATTGTAACAGGTTCAACCAAACTTGGTACACATCGGAAATCACAACAACAATAGACTCACCCCAGTCTAGCATTAAATAGACCAGCAGACAACCAAAAGTAAAAGGTAGGGAGGACACCGCGGAGTGTATCGAAATCCTCTTACAATACAAAATATTTAACCCCTCCAAAATGCCTAACTAAACATGGAATATCTGAGGAGCTTTCAGCATATAATACATGGCCGATATATGAAATTGTGCAGAACCAAAAGGGGAGTTACGAGTTGATATTAAATAGATTGGAAGAAATGGAGAGGTAAGGAAGTTGAGAGAGAGAGAAAGTTGTTCTATAGGTAGAAGTCGGGGACAGGTAGCAAGGGCGATGTGAAAGGTATGCTGGTCAGGCAAGCTCTGAGCAAGGAAGGCACAAAGACAGCACGGGGTGCGGAGGGAATACATCCTGCCGCGGCAGGAGGGCTGCAAGGCGGCCAGCCACTTAGAGCGCTCCCGGCCGTGGCATGACCGTCACCGACGACAACGTGTAACATTACGCGTTCTACCCTCTGCCTCCTGCACTTAATCACTCACACTCTCTAGCTGTAATCATTCAGTCTTATACATTAATCGTATAACAATGATGATATAAAAATATAATGACATTGTCACAGGCGAAAATAATAGACCACTTCTGTACTGCCGTGGGGACATGGCGATTCACAAGAAAGGAAAACATTGTAGATAGCCTGTCAGCCAAATTTAAATTGCCCTGGCGAGTGTTAGCGAGTGCGCTTAGCGAGCGGGTGAGCCCCACGTGGAGTGCTGCCTATTCGCTGCAGGTGTCAAACCACACCCAAGATATTAGACGCTTCAACCATGAGCTCCCATATCTGACAAGCAGAAACCCCGATAAGACTCGCCACCCCTAACCACTTCTCAAACAAAGAAAGGCAAAGCTCAGGTCTCATCAAACAAAAATAAAACCCCTCCCAAAACAATAGCTTAATTCATACTGCTCTGCTCCTAGAGCGAGATTCTACTAGCCCAGCCTTCTGAGAGAGAGGTACAGGTTCGACTCAGAACTTCAAGCTATAACATACTTAACAAAATTATCTAGTAAAGATAAGAGTCCTTTTATTAGCAATTTGTGTTTTTTTAATATGTTTATGGCCGGCTGCACTTACAGGGGCAAGCCTATTTTACTCCACTACCAAACCACAATGACTGAACGGCGAGGGTTCTCCTGCAAAAACAAACCCTCCCGTGACAAACCACATCAGCCAAAAACATTATCATGTGCACTTAGGCATGACACACATTCCAACGTCGTTCGTGTTCCGGCAGCACAACAACACCTGACACTGAGAAAACTGCACAGTTCAACACAAGACTGGCCACTTCTCTTCGCTCTTTACGGCAACGGGGCCTGCCAATAACTCTTTCACTAGTTCTACCTTCGTGATTAGCGAGGCAGGCCCCGATTGCGGGTCTATGGTTACAGTCAGACTCTAGGTAAGGGATAGGAGTATGTCAGGGATTAATGCTTCCACACGCTTACGCCAATCGCAATACACACGGATCTCTGCCAATCAACTCAGGTTTACAAAATCACTGGGAACGCCCACTCACGATATCCCTTATCCCATCAGACCCTTGGGCAATGGATAGGTGTCTGTCAGCGGATAAATGACTTCCACACTTCGGCAATCACCATACACCACGGATCTTGCCACTCAAATCCGGTTGCAAACTCACTGGCCAACTACCACTCACAATATCCTTTATCCCCGCAGAACCTGTTTCTCATGTAGTCTAGCTCTGTTTTCACGAAAGGCTGTTGAGCAGGAATTATACAGTAGGGACTTAAACTGAGCCATAGTCCACTGTGCTTCAGCCTCCATGTCGGATTTCTACCACGTAAATCAGGCCTGGAGAAGCAACAAACATGCGGACGCACTGCCACAGCCTAGTAAAACCACTTAATCACAGAACAAAAATGATAGTGCCCTCCCACAACCCAGCCGAGACCGCAGATTCGAAACCTGTAGTCTCCCTCCTTCTCCACCTTCGGCCCTAGAACAGCCAGGTCATGAGAGGGACAATCAGTACCACCTGTGCAGCACACTCCCATAGTTCATTATTGCTAAGGCTTCCCCGCCGATAGCCTTACATGCGCAGCCCCCGGCATTCCTTGACACGAACATTCCTGTGCAGCATCACCTGCTTTAAGCGACATGGCCAGATACAGTCGGCTCTATGGTAGGGCTGTTGCATTCGACTAGAGCAGCATTGGGAGGCTCCTATGCGAAGACCGGGCAAATCCACTCCACAGCCAACCTCACCCAATCTGCTCAATGTCATCCTTCTGGCCACCCACCCTTGGGCAGCCAGGGGTCGACCCTGACCTGACAACCATGTCCAAGTCTCGTCGCCACAACTTGAACCACCGAAACAACGAGGCCAACAGTCTGTAACATTCAAGTGACCTGCCCGCGGAACATCGTGCACCGCCTGAGTTGTGAGGCTCGGGTGCTCGGCACGACCAGTGGGGAATGAACCGGATGGTTGGGGCTGGAGCGGCTGCACCACTGCTGCGAAGGCAGGTGCTCTAGCGCCTTCCACAGCAACCCAGGCTCGTGTCCCCCGCCCACTGCTCCGCCGAAGACATGACAATCCCTACTATCCTCCACCCCGTACCCTAATGCCCCCCCCTCTCCTTATCCACATTGGCCGCTGCAGACCAACGCAGGGACAGTAGGGCTGCTTCAGTGTGGTTGCCTAACAAACTACCCCAACAGGTTCACATGACATGTGTTCCACGTCGTCGTGTTTGATATCGACAGCACCATTTACCACCATTCTGAACTTCCGGATCCTCCAACTGAAGTTGCCAAATATCTGAGGGAACCAACCTGTCTACAAGGCTTCCGAAGAAACCCAAGTCCTCCCCCAATATCAAACTGAGCAACCTCTGTTTCTCTCTGTGCGTAACGTTGCTGCCTCGGCGTCTCTTACTTTTTGCCCTACCTCCTCACTTAGCTGTGACAGGGTCTGGGGTTTCTCCAGACTCCAACAATGGGTGCCAAATACTGAGTCGCCAAGAAGCGCTGCTGGTACTAAACTCTCCAAACTCTTACCAACATTAGCCGGTGTTCTCCCGACAGTTCCACGTCTGATCAGAAGACTGAGGAATAGGCTGTGACACTTTAGATGCAAGAGATCTTGTAACGAACGGCCGCCATAGGTTGTACCATGACACTTCTATACGCAACTCCCTGTTCCTCCTTACTCACGGCGGCCGGCGTTCTCCGCAAACGGAACTAAGGGTGAAACCTCAGAAGTAGGCACCGCAAAGACGGTTTGCCGAGAAGGAGGTCGACGGACCCCCAACAGGC